>VZUI01042179.1:0-49238 GCA_013401135.1 Cettia cetti | reverse complement strand
TTGGGTCTGATGGTTGTCCTTGGTCCTCAGCAAGAAAAGGATTTGTTTTGTCTACCTACCCTGTGAAGAGAGCTCACCAGCACTTAATATGAGGCTCAAAACTACATCCCTATGCAGCACAGAATCTAAAATATGAAAGCTACAACTTAGGGCATCACAGCCACCATCACTGAACAGCTGTGGAAGCTCTGGGCTGCAAACCTGAGCACAACTGCCAAGAAGCAGCAGTGTGGATGCTGATGCCACATCACATCTCCTCCCTGTGGGTGCCCGGGCATGGCCAGTGTCTCCTCTCCACAGTGCACAGCCACTGAGTGGACACTGTGGGGCCATCACTGAGGGTGCAAATGAATGCCCACAGCGCCATGGGATCAGCCTGTGGTGTGCTGCTGTGGGAGGCTCCTGTCTGTGCTTGGGTCTTCTGGAAATCCCCTGGCACTGTGGTGGCTGTGTGAGTCTGGCAGAGGCTGAGGTGGGGGATCGGGAAGATCAGGGAGCACTGTGGCTGCCACCACATCTCACTCTGTTGGGGAAATTCCTTAGCGGTTTAACAATATCTTTACATCATCCTTCTCTATGGTTTTCTGCTCACTTCAGGAGTGAGTTTTCTATTTAAGGCATATCATCTAAAGTCTAATTCCTTCCTAGGATCACCAGGCAGAAGCCCATCACCCTTCAAGCACAAAGGCTGATGTGTGTCCTTGACACGTCCCAGTCCCCCAGTTAAGAGCTTGCCTGGGGAGGGGCTCTGGCATCTCACGTGGCACAAGGGTACTGCTTTTCCCCTTGCTGGGCTGGGCACGGTCAATTACTTGTCCATGGAATAACTGAGAGGATTTGATGCTATCTGGGTAAATTAGATCTGTGTGCCTTCTCCTGTAGTATTTGTCACAGAATTGCAGTTTCATTTCGGTCGGGAAAGGCCTCTGAGATCAGCGAGTCCAGCCCATGACCCAACACCACCTTGTCACCCAGACCATGGCACTGAGGGCCGTGTCCAGCCCTCAAACCTCCAGAGGCAGTGACTCCACCACCTCCCAGGGCAGCCCATTCCAGTGTCCAGTCACCTTTTCTGTGTAGAAATTCCTCTGAATTTCTACAACCAACCTGAACCTCCCCTGGCGCAGCTCCAGGCTGTGTCCTCTTGTGCTAACACAAACAGCCTGGGAGAACAGGCCAAACGCCACCTGGCTCCAATAGTCTATCAGGTGGTTGTAGAGTGTGATAAAGTCACCCAAGCCTCCTCCAGGCTAAAAAACACATCCCTGGGGACACCCTTGATGCCAACAGGATGTGGCACCTTTCACCACCGCTCTCTGGGCCCAGGCATCCAGCCAGCCTTTAACCCAGCCAAGAGTGCTCCTGTCTAAGCTGTGGGCTGCAGCTTTTCCAGCAGAGTGCTGCAGGAGATGGTGTCAAAGGCTTTGCTGAAATCCAGGTAGACAAATCCACAGCTTTCCCTGCATGCACCAGGCAGGTCAGCTGGTCATGAAAAGAGATGATGTTGGTGAGGCAGGACCTGCCCTTCCTAAACCTGTGCTGGCTGGGTCTGCCCCCTTGGCAGTCCTGTGTGTGCTGTGTGACTGCACACAGGTGATCTGCTCCAGAGCCCTGCTGAACACCAAGGCCAGGCTGATGGGCTTGTCGTTCCTCACGTTCTTCTTGTGGGTGTGATGCCTTGAGAGGCTGCCTAGAACATAGGCTAGACAGTGTTTATTCCTTTAAAAGAAAGAAGTAGGTATTTATTAAAAGGTCTTCAAAGGATGCACCTTGGGCAGTACAAGAGCCTGACTGAGGCTACACCCAAGATGGACCAGGGGTCACGAGTTTTCACACTTTTGTAAGTTTTGGTCCATTTTTACATATTGGGGTTAATTGTCCAATTATAGCTTCAGGTTACGAAGTCCCATCCTCCCAGTTTGCTCTCCTCAATTCACTGTTGTTTGCACTTTTGGGGCCTGAAGCTGTCCTTGTTTCTGGGGCTGGAAAAGGATTGTTTTGTGTGACTGATCTGTGAGGAGAACTTGCTAACACTTTGTATGCAGTTCAGAGTTACATACTAATGCAGAACAGAATCTGGAAAACATGAAAACTAAAACTGAAGGTATCAGGTGGGCCTCACACTGAACAACCTCCAGTCATTCAGGACCTTCCCAATCATCCAGGATTGATCATAAATGAGGGAGAGCAGCCTAGCATGCTCTTCCTCCAGCTCCCTCACGACTCCAGGATGAAACCATCCAGTCCTGCTGATCACTTGAGCTCAGATTCATCTCAGTGAGTCACAGAACCACAAAAGTACAGGAGATTCACCACCGCGGGCCCTCCTGAGGCTACCCTCCTGAGGCTACCCCTTGACAGGTGCTGTCACAGCCCCTGGGCAGTCACACACAGTGGTAAATGCTCCTCCAAAGCTTGAGGAAGTGCAAATACCTACACAGGGAATTCCCCCTGGCCCACTCCCACAGCCCATCTCTGGTTATGTGCAGCCCAACCAGGACTTTGCTGCACGTGTGTGTGGAGAGATGGAAGTGACAGTGGGGATGCCTGGGGGGGAAACGAGCTGAAAAGGGGAAACTGCAGTCAGGCTAAAAGCTTCTCTGAGGGCTCTGCACCCATGAATAGGGTCCACAGTGAGCCCCATGACAGAGCAGTCACCCTCCCACCGCTGCCTGTGTGAGCTCATTTCCTGCAGTTTATCTCCTCTTGGGCAACTTGTATGCTGTAAATCATAGAATCATTCGGCTTAGAAAAGACCCTTAAGGTCATAAAGTCCAGACATTAGCTTGGCACTGCCTCAAAGAAATGTCACATCCAGTAACTCAAATGAGTTAACTTTGCAGGAATGCACAGGGAACCTGAGAAATGCAGGATTATTTCTCCTGGAGTCAGCACAAGCTGGCCCATGTGACCTGTTGCTGACTGCTGGCATGTATAAGGCTCAGAGAGCAGATGAAATGCTGTTCCCACAGGGGTTTAAGTCATTACTCACTGCAGAGCTCTGCTGTCAGTGACCTGGCTCCCCAAACAGGCAGCCCTAACCCTAACCGTGACACATTGGCTTTCCAGCTGCCAGTCGCCTGAAATCCACTTTATTAACTTTATTCCCTCCATTCCTCCCACACAACCTCTTGGAGCAAATCATGCTTCATTCATCTGGCGGTCACCAGAAGATAAAATGGTCCCAAGATCTCTCAGCTTGTGCTGATTTTGAGCCAGGGGAGGGCACAGGCAGCCAGCCCAGCAAAGCCACACAGCCCTGTCGCTGCCAAGGTTTCGCAACCACGGGTGATGCTGGGCGGCACTTAACAGTCATTAAATTTGTTTAAGCTGATTATTTGCTGGAGTAGCTGGCAGACAGCAGATTGCCAAGAGACTTTTTGAGCCCAGGAGGCTTGAGAAAAAGTCTAAAAGAAAACCACAAAAACCTGGACTGGTGGGGAGGAGAGGGGAGAGAGGCGCAGTCAGTTTGTGGGGATAGGGAGGGAACGCAGCTCGCAGGGCTCACTCCAGTGGTTCCTCTGCCACTCTGGTTTGCTGGGGGCATCACTGGGTTATGGCTCTAGAGAAATTGCTCTCTGCTCCCTGCATAGCAAAGCTGCTTGTTGTGGAATCCTCTTCCTTCAGCTCTCATGAAACCCAGCAGGCACAGAGGGACAGAGGGATTGGTATTTCCTGCAGAGCAAGAACTGCTCAAAAATAAAATCTGCCCAATCAATTTGTGGTTTGAGATAGTTCAGATGCTCTCGGCTCTCTGATGCTCCAGGACAGCTCTGGCAGGGCACAGACACAGAGCTCCCTCAGCTGCTTGACTCCTTTCTGAGGCTTCAGAGCAGTGCTGGGTCTCCTACCAGGCTTTGAAGCCAACCTCAGGCAGCCCCTGTAGTGAGGGCAGGGTGGAGGACAGCACTGGGACAAGTCTGTGTCCCTGCCCCTCCTCTCAAGAACCTGGTGAAAGAGAAACCCTCTGCCCCAGAAGACTGTCAGCATCTGACAGGTGGGGTTTTGCTTGTCCATCTTTAAAGATTTCAAAAGCCTTGAGGATGCCAGCACTGGATTGCTTTGACTTTGGGAAAATCACAGCCTAAAGTAGCACATTTTTACCCCAGATTTGACTACATGCATACTGTGTTATTGAAAGCCTACAAAGGGCTCTGCATGGGAAAAAGAAAGGACAGCAAACCACAACTCCCAGCATGAAACCCCCCTGCTCAGCTTGAGGGACACTGTGCTGAGACAGCAGGGACCATTTGGCACACACTGTTTCTGGGGTGTCTGCCTTGGACTCCTGTAATGGTTTGGATTGGGACCTTAAAGCCCATTCAGCTCCAACCCTCCTGCTATAGGCAGGGATACCTTCCACTAGACCAGGTTCCTCCAAGCCTAGGATGGGGCATTCATATCTCCTCTGGGAAACTTTTGCCAATGCCTCTCTGCCCTCACAGTAATTTTTTTTTTCCCCTAATATCTAGTCCAAGTCTACATTCATTCAGTTGGAAGCCATTTCCCCCTTATCCTTGCAAAAAGTCTCTGTCTTTCTTGTAGGCTCGTTTCAGGTCTCTTTTGCAGGCTGAACAATCCCAATTCTCCCAGACCCAGGGGAGCAGTGCTGTCCCAGGGTTGTCAGATGAAGGGGCTCCCAGGCCCTTTGTCAACACTTTCAGTGCAAAGACATGGGGAGCTCTGCTCAGGACTGCACACTCATGTTCATGCAACCAGAGTTACCCAGAGACTGGCAAAGCTCCTGGCTGCATCTGCCTCCCTGGCAGCCCCACAACCCCCGGCTTTCATTTCAGCTGAGGGAGAACCAGCCATCTCCATTTCAGAGGCTGGAATTTGTCCTCCCCCTCTGCTTTCTCCATCCCAGGGTGTCTCTGCTGGGGTTGGGCTCTCTCTGGCTGCTGGGGTGTTTTTGCATTCAGGTGTGGCTCTCAAGCAGGGATGGTTGTGCAGCTGCGGCTGCCCATTGTGGTGGGCTCCTGGGAGGCAGCAGACACACACCCCACCTAAAAATTTCCAGCTAACTTGGGCAGTTTCAGTTTTTCCATCCTGTCTCCTACCCAAGTCTCAGGGTGGGGAGACATGACTGCACTGCTCCACTGCTCCTGGCACTGTGCAGATGACTCCACCACATTATCAGCTGAACTTCTCTGGGATTGTTTTTCTTTTTTCTTTTTTTTTTTTGTTTGTCTAGCCACCCAATACCAGAAGAATTTTTCCAGGAAAAAAAAAAAAAGCCAACAAAAAAACCAAACCCCAACAAAACTGATTTTTTTGCAGTTCAGCCTAAGCCTAACCCAAAAGCCACATCAAGATAATGCTAGAAAGCAAAGCAACATAAAGCAAGCTCTTCAGACACTCCTGGTGGCCTGATAAGATCCCACGGAGACAGTGATTTTAAAAGTCTCTCCTTCACTCCAGTGGCCCCATGGGCCATCAGACAGGGCTAAGAACATCACAACCTTGAGACAAGTGTGAGTGCCACGGAAAACCTCAGGGGCTTTATTTTCCAGCACTATCCAGCATCTCTGCCCAGACCTGCACGGATTCTGTAGATGGCACGTGTCATAGCCACAATGAGTCATAGCCACAAATACTTCTGTCCATTAGGAAAATCAGCAAAATTACAGGATTAATGTAACCACAGAAAAATCAGTGGGGGGATTAGAAAATTGACTGGGAGAATCTTTGCCTGAAAGATGGGCACGAAACCTGGTAAAGCACAGCCCAAACCATTTCAGATTTGATGGGAGGTCACAGCTGGGTCTCCTACCCCAATCCACCATCACAGCAGGATGGGGCACCAGCCTGCAGGCAGTGGCCTGCCCTCCCCTCTGTCCCAGAGCCCCTGGGCTCGCTCCCAGCAGGGCTCACACAGCTTTCAGTGCCAAGGGTACGTGCAAGAGTGAACCTGAGTGAGGACAGATTTCCCATCACTTCCGTCCTCAGAGCAGGACTGGAAAAGGTCACAGATGAGAGCCTGTGGCATTCAGAGCAGAGGAAGCATGGCTGCCTCCCTGCCCTGTCACTGCCTGCCTCACTGACCTAGTTGAGTCACAGGGGGATGGCAGCCAGAGGCATCCTGCACTGTGGTTGCCACTGGCACCCTGGGGACAGTGAGGGGCTCCTCCACAGCCCCACAGAGGTGGGGGAGCAGGGCAGGAGGGCACCCCCAGGCAGGGCCGTGCTTGCATCCATGTCATGCCAGTCTGCTCCCCACGCTGCAGTGCAAAAGGTTTTTGTGATTTGTCTTCCTCTGGCCAGAGTGAAGATCATCATCTCCCTCCCAGCTGATGTGTGGGAGAGATGGCACAAGCTGAAGGCACAAGCTGGGTGGTGAGGAAGAGAGCCAGGCTCTGGGTGAGCTCCTGCAGGGCCTGGCTGGGTGCTAACCCCAGTTCAAACACTCTGAGCATATTCAGATACATGTTCACTGCTTGCAAGTGCTTCTCTTGCTTGAGTTTCAGAGAAAATATATCCACTTGTTGAGTCATTGCTTGGTGTTTGATCACTGTCACCTCATGGAATCCACCCCATTCCCACATGGAACACCATCTCCCTGGAGGCAGGACATGTTTGACCTCCTCCCCAGGCTGCTTGGACCTTGGGAAGACAGGTGTTACTGCCACCAGCAGCACCCCCCATGCACAGACAGCATTTCCTGGGAAAAAGCACAGATTTATTGCTGCTCTTGGCACTAAAGGTTGCTCAGAATTGCAAAAAAAAGGCCGAGACAGACCTTTTTAATTATTTTCCCCCTGAAATATCTTTTTCTATTATGTGCACAGATGTGGGTTTTTTGCAGGCTGAAGGCCTCTCAAGCTATAGAGAGAAAAGGGCTGGGGCTGGGACCCTTTCTGCCTGGGGGTTTTTCTGAAGCAGAGTCAGCACAGCGAGGCTTCACCTCACCTCTGAGGTGCCACAGATGGGTGCAGGCGACCCCAGCAGCCGTGCCCCGGTGCTGACCTGTTCCCACATGACCTGGTGGGTCTGGCAGCACTGCTCCCTCCCTGCCTGGGACAGGCACCACTAAAGGAGAGCAGATGCTGTGAAAAACAAGGTAATCTGGGGCTCTTTCTCCTATGCTCAGCCTTGAAAGGGGCCGAGAATATTGGCAAGGAAAAGTTGTCTTAGAAGAAGAAACTGTTTTGCTCAGATCTGAGTTCTCTGGTGTGTCTGTACTGAAGATGCAGCTGAAAGAATTTTTCTAGGTTCTGTGAAGCTGCAGACACTGAAAAAGCAAAGAATTCCACAACAAGAGATGAGGAAGAGATAAGTTACCCAGATGGAAGTGTCGTCAAATTCCTGAGTTGCAACTCACTGATTTTGTAGTCATTCAATGAAAATATTTAAGAGCCGTTTGATGTCAGTGTGGGAATCTGTTGGAAGGACCTATCTGAAGGAAAAGGAAAGGCATCAAATGCTCCAAGGATCTGTTTCACATGTGAGCTCTGGTGGCCTGATGGGGAGGGGACACTGCCTGGGTTGGTGCATCTGCCTCGGTGAGGAGCTGGGAAACCCTTCCCAGCTGCCAAGCAAGGAGGGTGATCAGCCACAGGCACATGGAGCTCATTGCAGGGTGCTGGGAAGAGCCTCCTGAGACCATACAGGACTTGTGGGATGTCTGGGGAAAGGGATGAGAGGAGCCAGTGTGGGAAAACAGAGGGAAGGCAGGACAAAAGGGACTCTGCTCGTGTCTGTCTGGCTGTGCCCTGTGCCTGGTGGTTATAGCATGACCTATCTGCTTTCCAAACTCTCTTGAGCTGTGTCCCTGCTCAGGGTCTCTCTTTGAAGTGCACAGAGGTTGGAGCACGCGTGATGGGAGGGACACCATGGGACAAAGCACTTGTGTGGCAGGATGGCAGCATTCAGAGAGAGCAGGGTGTGGGTGGATGTGCTGGATAGCCATCAGTGAGCCAGGCCAGCTGGAAGCCAGGATGTAAGGCTCAGGAGGCAGGAGGATAGAGTGCAGAGGCTGTACATGTAGGACCAGCAGCTGAAGGAATTTAAATTTTGTGTGTATATGTTCTGGCCTTTCATCCTGATAAGCCAGGGAGGGGAACAGGGTGAGGCCACTGGTGTTGCTTGGGTGAGGATTGTGCATTTTCTGCCAGTGGCACATTAGTATGAACTCCCAGCTGATTGCCTGCCTGCAGAGAAGTGTCCCCTCTCATGCTACCCCAGGGGATGCAGGCAAGGGAGCCCCAGCAGCCCAGATACGTCTGTGTGCCAAGGGGAGAAGCTCGGCTGGGCCATTTTTCACCTAAGGACTAGCGAAAATGGCAGATGGAGAAGAGAACAAACGCAGTTCCGACTGCAAACATGAGCGCAGAGGGGCTGACTGCCCGGATTTCACACCGCGGGCGCCCCTTGCGCTGCTGCCCGCGGTCCTCGGCGCTGGCAGCATGACACGGGCACGGAGCCACAGCCTCGGAGCTGCCAGGGCCGCCGAGCACGGGTGCTGAGGTGTGTAAAACAGAGAAAGCCTCTGGCCGGGGTTACTCATCTGGGGCTCTCGGTGCGGCCCCCCGGGCCGGGAGCGGGCGCACTCATCCCCGGAGCGCTGGGTGCGCACAGCCCGGGCACGGCTCCGCTGCGCGTCCGCAGCACCCACGGGCTGCTCCTGCAGCCAGCCGGGCACACGGGCTCTGTCAGTCGCGCTTGCGGCTGGGGGAGAGTGATACGGCAGCTAGGAAATGCCTGTCTCCTGCTAGGGGCAAAAAAAAACCCCAAACCAACCCAGAAGAAAAGAGAATAATGAATTTGCAAGGCTCCCTTGCAGCCTCTGGTTTGTACTTCTCCAGGCTGGAGGCTGTCAGGGATGGGCTCCCTTCTCCGGGGAGGAATTGGCAAAAGCAAATCAATAGGAGTTATTCTGGTGTTGAGAAATGCAACTGTGCTGCTGGTTAATGTTGCGCAGACAGGGAAGTTTGAGGATTGAAAGCCTCAAGGACTGATCTGCCAGGGGCACCCTCGGGTAAGGGGCCAAGGGCTGACTGATTTTTGGGGATATGGGCCCAAAAGTAAAAGTTTAAGCCTACAGAAACCCTGTCGTGATGAGAACTTTTCAATCATTCATTAAAGCTGCACCTAGATAATTCAGTGTTTTACAAATAAAAGGATTTAAAAGAGAAAACTGAGAACTTTTTTTTCTGTGTGCTGTGTTAAAACAGAGGTCCCAGCAACCCTCCCCCTGCAGGGTCCGGAGAAGGGAACAGTGATGCTGCTGGGAAAATCTCCATCAGGACCTGTGTGAGACCAAGGAGAACGCTGGGAGAGTTTACAGTGGTTTCAGATGGGCATTTCCTAATATTGAAACAGAGTGGAATTGTTATACCAGATGCAAGAGCTATATTTGGTGGGTTTTAGATGCTGAAGTTTTTTAATTGCTGAAGAAGTGGTCAGGGTTTAAGGATTAGTGACCATGATCTGACTGTAGTCAGTAGGAGCAAAAGGAGGGCAGCCCCAGCCAGTAATACAGCTACTAGATATTGCAAAAGAGCTAATATAAGTTAGGGGAAATTATGAGCCAAATTGACCAGGTGGAAAGAACAATAGCTAAATGACTGTGAATGGAAAGTTAAAGAACTCTTTAACATGTATTTGAGAGACACCAAAGGAAACAATTCAGCCAGAAGCTTAACCTGACTGCTGTTTGAAATGAGAAAACAATGTTGAGAAAACAGAAAAGGAAAGAGTTCACAGTGTTCCTGAAGGTGAAGCATCACTCTAATCAGTGTGGGGTTTTTTGACACCAGATCCTGATTCAGTCTCTGAAGTTCCACTCTCTGAAGAGAGTGGATTAATCTTTGCTGATGAAGCTGGTGGTGAGAGGCAGGTGAAGTGGTATTGCATGCATCCTGATCAACAAAGGATGCTAAAATATCATCCCAATAAAACAATGGCAAAGGGGTGAACTGTGTTAAGCAGGAAATGGCAACTGCATGTGGATCTTTCTCACTGGGCTTGGCTGGGGCAGGAATAGCATTTAACTCTTCTCCACCTCTGTAATGGAACAGTTGGAAGTAAATGCAGGGCATCATCACTGATAAAAAAGCACAAGTCACCCCAAAAGAGAGGCTGGGATTTGCAGACAGAGCTGCTCCAGCCTGTCTCTGTCCTAGAAAGGCCACCAGCTCTTAACTCCCTTTCTTCCTGCTGCAGTCTCTACCTGCCCACCACCCAACTACTCATGAGTCAGCTATTTAAGACAATTAATAAGGCTAATAGAAGGAAGTACCTCTGTCTGCAAATCTTTCCCCAAAATCTTCTTGCAATTCCTCTCAAGTTTAAAGTAAGTGAACAGGTTAAAAACACACAGGAAGGCTCAAGAGCTGCAATAAAACCTGATTTTAAGAAAGGGGTGGCTTTGGGACCATCTTTGCTGGGCAAAAAACTCCCACAGGGTGATTAGGGGAAGCAACCAGGTCAATGATGGCAGGGCCAGATAGGAAGAGAAACCACTTCCTTAACCCAGAGCAGAGCTGTATCTGGGGCATCAGGGTCTTCACGCCCCTCTCGGGGGTTTCCAGCACCACAGGAATGAGTGGGAATGGAGCTGGGCTACCCAGATACCTCTGCAAGAGCCCCATTTCCGAATGTCAGCTGCAGAATTCTTTCTTTTCTTGTCACAGATTGCTTATTCTCTGTACTAGAAAAATGTCAAAAGATGTATTTGGTTTTTTCTCTCCCAATATCTTAGAATAGGATGGTGCATTATGGTGGATTTCTGGCTGAAGCAGCTGTAAGATAAAGGAAGGAAGATGTGTGTGACTAATTTCACCTTGACCTTTCAGAGGTGCCACAGTGAATGCTTATGATTCCTTCAGGTTTAGCTTTTGTATTTTCCAGATTCTGTACTGCATTAGTATGTAACTCTGAACTGCATACAAAGTGTTAGCAAGTTCTCCTCACAGCTCAGTCACACAAAACAATCCTTTTCCAGCCCAAGAACCAAGGACAGCTTCAGGCCCCAAAAGTGCAAACAACGGTGAATTGAGGAGAGCAAACTGGGAGGATGGGACTTCGTAACCTGAAGCTATAATTGGACAATTAACCCCAATATGTAAAAATGGACCAAAACTTACAAAAGTGTGGAAAAACTTGTGGCTGGGTGTCTATCTAGGGCCGGGCTCTTGTGCTGCCCAAGGTGCATCCTTTGAAGGCCTTTTAAAAAATATCCACTTTATTCCTTTAACTCTGTCTATCCTCTGTTCCAGGCAGTCTCTCAAGGCATCACTTTAGCCCTGACCCTCTCAGCTGATGGCTGATGAAGGGAGTCCACTCTGAGGAACAGAACAGCACAGTCCACAGCAGCTCAGAGGGAGACAGAGCTCAGGGCAAAGACCACCATCAGCAGTGGAAAATCTCCTGTCACATCCAGAAAGGGGTGGCAGCTGACCTTGGAATCTCACAAGTCTGGTGTGAATGGTGCTGGCTGCCAGCTGAGGCAGTGCTGGGAAGGCTGCACTGCTGCCCACCAGGGCTGTGCTGGAAACCACAGAGCTGACATGGAAAGCCACCACTGAACACCAGGCTCTTCCCAGACACTGGTTCCACTCACAGATCCCACCCAGCCAGGCACCAGAACAGCTGCCAGCACTGCCAGGGGGGCAGCTCCTCATCCTGCCTGGCTTTGCTGTGCCCAGTGCAGTTCAGCATTGAGTTCTCTTGTCCCTTGTCTTGCCCCAGGGTGTGTCAAGCAGGAAAAATGACTCTGCACACAGCAGCTGCCACAGGTGTGCCCTGGAGAATCCATCCACTGCTCATCTCCCTGCTCCCATAAAGCAGTTTCCTAGGAAAAACACCACTGCAGCACAGTGGGATGAGGCACAGTGGGATTTACCCCAGCAAGGTGATTATGCCCTTCTTTGGGGATAACTCCACAGAATCCTGGCTCTGCCTAAACGTCAATATTTTTATTTGTGAATTCACAGCATTTTCAGCATTTTTGTCTCTCATTTACACTGCCAAAACTAGCCTGACTAACATGAATTCCTCCTTACTGGCTCAGTGCCTTTGCTGTCAGAAATCCGAGACACGCACCAGCCAAAAAGTGGCTGTACACAAGGAGAAAGGAAAAGCCACATGGAAGTTAAATTAATCACAGGATCATAGAATATCATAAGTTAGAAGGGATACACAAGGATAATTTAGTCCATCTCCTGAAGTTTTTTTAGAGGGACTCTCTACCTATCACCTCCAAGAACAACCTGCCTTCATAACACTTGGCTTTTCTCTCCCTCAAAGGCTTCCTTTGCTATTCTCTATTGTTTTACTAAATCAAACCATGCCACCAGTTATTCCTGGGGCAAGGACAGCCTTGCTGGAAGACAGGCACCCACACACAAAGAGACAGCCCAGCATCGAGTGGAAGTTGTATTACTGGACTGCAACAATGAGAGCAGCTCTCCTGGTAATTAATCTCAAGTGCAGGCCAAACCCTGAAATTAGAGATAAAAGGTAAATTACAGATAAAAGCTACCAGCAAGAGCTGAGAGGCCAGATCTCACCTGTGAGCGTCTCCTTTCCTGCCTGGCCTGCCAGAGGATCCCCAAAGAAAAGGGCACACTGCAGAAGGGCAGGTCCAGAGGGACAAGGTGTGTCCTTCATCACCAAAAATCACTCAATCACCTCCCCAGCTGCTGAGCAGCAGTTTCATACAGACCACGCTTTGCAGGTATTATGAAAAAGAAACAAGGCAACTGCTGAAGACACAGTGCATGCCCACAGATGCTCCTCTGCCCCAGAGTTCCCTTGCTCCACAGACAGCATCTGGTTTTATTCTTGGAAGACCACACTGCTAGCTACTTGCTTCCTTTTTCCTTGTAGCTGTTTGCAAACAGTTTAATTGGTTCTTCTGTTCTTCTGAGAAGTTAAATTCCCCTACCTAACTCTTCAATTCCTCTTTTTTGAGGAGATGAGAGCTGAGGTTAAATGAAGGTGGGTACCAGTAAGAGCTGCCTGGTCTTGGTTAAAGGCTTCTGCTCTGTGACTGTCACACACAGAGTGCTCCCCATGGGCCAGGGCTCTGGTCTGTGCCCTTTCTCAGGGACCTTGGGCACTGTCAGAGCTCCAGCTGAGTCCTGGTACAACCATGACACTGCTGGATTTAGCCTCAACTGTAACCAACACACTTTAGCCGAAGTTTTAAATCACTCAGCTCCCCAGTCTGGGAAAGCCCAGAAATGAACAGACTGATGTAGGAGATACTGGATTGTTGTCAAAACCAAACAAAGCAGCACACCTAATTACCAACTTGCCCTGGTTTCCTTCAGTCCTTGCTGGAACACAGATCCTGCATGTGTCACCAAGAGGCATTTATTGGGAAATTAACAAGGCGAGCACCAGAGCATCAGCCTGCCAAAGCCCTCCCAGCCTGCCTGCTCACTGGAATGACTTGATGACTGCCAAAGTTGAGGCAAAACCCTTAGAGACTCCAGCTTTAGGGCCCCTGTGGAAGAGGGACCAAAATAATTCTGATAAACACAGCAGATTTTGACAAATGCTGGGGGTGTGCAGAGGGTCTGTAGTGCTGGGATTCCAAAGGCCTGGAAGGTTTCAGAGGGAGAGCAGAGCCTCTGAAAGCCACCAAGTAGCAGGCACTCCCATGTGCAAAGCAGGAGAAGAAGCTGAAAGCAACCAAAGCCACAGAGGAGTCTGTGCAAGGGTGTTGGTGATGCCCCTGAGGGTGCTTTCCTCTCTCCTGTTTCAGATACAATGCCAGGTACATCACTTGAAATGCAGCTTTCGTGCTACCAGTGCTGCTAACTCAGGCTGAGAGACACTTGCACTGGGGGAGTATGGAAATTACAAGAAAATTCCACAACCTTCTCCCACGGGTTTTTTTAGAGTTTTAGAAAGCACACCAGTACAAAATCCAGAGTCAGGGAGAGAGGAGATGAGGAAGAGCTCGCATGCGGCCTGCACATGTGTGAAATGTGAGAATTACAGGCTTGCAAGGGTTTGGGATGCCTCAACTCAGCATCCTGGTATTTTTGCTAGCAGTGAGCAGTAAGTCCAAGCTTCTTTTCCTGGAGGGGGCAGGTGGGGACCACTCAGAGCAGCTTTCCTGGGGATCTCATAGTCCCTAGACACAACACTGCAGATCCATAGGAGGAAACAATCCTCTTCACATCCCTCCAGCCCCAACAGGCCTCCACAGCACCTCGAGGCATCGCTTCATTCCTCTGCAGGGCCTGCCCAAGTCAGGGTCCCACCCCAGCCGGTGCTCCCAGGTGCTGTGGGACTGCCAAATGTCAGTACTGGACTGCCCCCAAAGAGGGATGCAAAGTCTTGTCACCCAAAATAAGCGCAGGAGATGGTCCTCACTTCAGTCAACTGATATTTGGCAGCTCTGGGTGTCACAAGCAAAAGTCACAAAGAGACCAAACTCACGCTCTGCATCCGAGGGAGCTGCTCTGGGGCAGCACCAACCCCCCTTACTGTGACTGCAGTCATGTTTCTGGTTGAGGCAGGAGGGTGAGAGCTGCTTCCAGGGCTCTTTGGCCTGGGGCTCAGTCAGAAGGTGGGAAGGGAACAAGAATTTCCATGCACTCAAAAGTGGACAATGTGGAAGCTGAACCTTCTTCACTAAGCTTCCATGACCTGTGGTGTGCTCTCCAGCAAACACCAGAGTGTATTCCTGACCCAATCCACCCTCAACTCAGCATGGGGTGCCCTCACAGCAGGTCCTACCCAGCTGCTGCACTCCCCTCTTCATTTGTTTTATGTTCACAGGAAACACACTTGCCTAGATGGGAGAACACATGAAAGAACATTGCTCCTGCCTCGTCTGCATACAAGGTTACATGTCAGGACATGTGCCTCGTGACAGGTTAAGAGGGCACAGTTTGGGGAAGGGAAACTTTCTGCCAACTCATCCCTAGAAGGCAGGCAGGTAATTACACTCCCAGTGGGCTCCATCCTCACCAGGAGAAGGCAGCGCCTGACTTGGGTCACGATTTGGTAATTTACAGCAGAAAAAAAAAAGTCCAGCAAAAAGAGCAGTGGAGAGAGCAGTGCTGGACTGCCCCCAAAGAGGGATGCAAAGTCTTGTCACCCAAAATAAGCGCAGGAGATGGTCCTCACTTCAGTCAACTGATATTTGGCAGCTCTGGGTGTCACAAGCAAAAGTCACAAAGAGACCAAACAAAGGTCTCCCAAGGGATAGGCTTCCCTCTGCCAGGAGAGAAGCCTGGGTGGCCAGGAAATGCCCCTCTGGAGGCATTTTCTGGACTACAGGTTTTCAAGTGTGCAAAAGGCAAAGTTGTTCTCAAACAGGTCTCCATTTTTCTCCGTGCTATGCTTTGCACAACATCCCATGGCTTTGAAACCAGAAGGGAAACATGAAAAGGGAAATGCATGTTTTCTCTCCAATCCCTTATGCTATCCACCTGTCCCACATTCTTTCCTATTCATTGCTTCTTTACAGAAAAGGGATTTCAGGAACATTATGAGATGCTAGAAAGGGAGGGAGCTAGCCCTGTAAACTCCTCACCTGAGGCTGAAAAGAGGTGAGAGCTTTTACTGACAGAAGACTGAGGGAAGACAAACACTGTCCACCCAACTCTTTGCTATTGTTGGAAAGAACACATATCAAGTCATCCACAGTTGAAGATATGAAAGATGTAAACACCTCTCCTTTGAAAGGCCCTTACTCAAAACTGAACTGGGATGCAATAAATCAGCCCCCACATTCACACAGAAAAAAAAAAAAAAAAAAATTAAAAAAAAAAAAAGAGAGAGAAAGAAAAGAAAGAAAGAAAGAAAGAAAGAAAGGAAATTTAGATTAGTCACAAAGAAGTTCCCCCGCCTGCTTCTCTGTGCATAAAGCAATCTCCTGAAGGCTCTGTCTTCACTTCATCTCTGCTCCTGGGACGGGAGCTCACCAACCCCTGCAGGCTCCTGCTGTGCCCTGCCCTTCCCCTGCCCTTCCCCAGCAGCTGCAGGCAGCGGGCTGGCATGGAAGGACAGCCAGAGGCAGAGCCACGGGCTGCAGAGCAGATGCACAGCACAAGGGAACCTGAGGAGGATGAATGCAGGCACTGGCAAGGAGGACAGGTTGGGAACACGCTGCACCTCGTGTCTGCGGTTGCTCAGTGGATTTTACTGCTTGCCTGCCTGATTTACCTGGGTGTAGATCTTCTGCAGCCCTCAGCGGTAAGGACTCATGTTCAACCCTCTGTCCACTGTAAAGCTTTGTATGGGCTTTATTTTCTTTTCTTTTTTTTTTAAAGAAAAGGAAAAAGCTTTTAAGTTTATCCCTATCCCTATTCAAGTTTTTATCCCTTCTGTATGATAGTATTTTTTTATTATTTATTTTTTTAATTGCCTGTCCTCAAAGTAACATACAGTTACTCATGGCAGGGTTTGGGCCCAAGTTTCCAGCAGACTGGAAACTGTTCCAAGAATGCTCTTTTCACTGACCCATGGGAGAGGGAGGTCTGACTGCCTCTCACTCTTCCCCCTCCCTGCAGCCACTTGTGCGTATTTCCATTTAATTGAATACGATTGTGTGCGTGAATGACAACCCGATCTGCTCATAAACACCTTCTGAACTTTTGAAGTGTACTGAATGGCAAGCAGATGTGTGAGAAATCAAGTTACTCTTGTGACAGCTCTAGCAAACCCCCTGACCCCTTTGGGTGCTCTCAGCCTGCCCACAAAGCAGGGTTAGGAGCAGTCACCTCCCTCTGTGCGTGCATGAGAAAGGCTGCTGTGTCCAGAGAGAGTTTTGTGTGCCCATAACATCAGAGCAAGCAGGACAAATAACAGATGCTTGGAGCTCACAGTGCTTCAGCACGGGCTGCAGCAAATACTTATTTGCCTCTCTCATGTGCTTGCAGGCTGCTGGATTGTCAACAACCTTTCACTGCTACTTCAGTGCTGCTGTTGCAGCAGCAACTTCTCCTCCCACTCTTTCTCCAGGAGCTTCGCACCACTTTAAAGCTTGTTGTGCTTTGTTTCACCCGCGTTCATTCTTTCCTCCCACCTAGACTTGTCACAGAAACAAGTCAGGCAAATAACCATGGCCTCATGCTCCTCAGCTGTTTAATGATAAATCCCTGTGCTCTGCACAACTTTTGCTGACCTGAGGCTCACAGTGGTTATTAAACTGCAGAATGATGATCCTGATAACACTGAAAGATAACACTTGTCATTCAGGTCAGTCCTCTTCTCTTTGCTTTGGGAGAGAGAAGTTGCTTTGGGAGAGAGAAGTTGCACTGTAAGCCAGCACAGGAGGGCATGCAATCACAGTGCACAAACCTCTCCCAGGTCACACTCTGGCTGTAAAGCCTCATCTCTCAGCTTCTGGCTCTTTTGTAAAAATTTTCCTCTTCCAGAGGAATAAAGCAGGGCCTGGCATGGCTGTCTGTGAGCCTTACAAACCCAGGAGAGCAGCAGCAGGTGAGGGGACTCAGTACAGGTCTGGAGTTTCCCTTCCTCAACAGAAACAGCTGAAACAACAGAAACAGGGTGCTCAAGGAGCAGCAATGCCAACAGATGAGAGGTCCAGGTCCTGAGAATCACCAAAGGACCTTTTCAGTTTTAAACACTTGCTAACTACAGGTTAGGACTACTATTTCTATTATTTTAACAGATAACCCTGGTGTCCTGTTTGCAATGCACTGTTCTGTGCAGGAGTGGTACATGAGGAGATTTCATTGCAGTGCAATCACAGGTCATAATGAACTAACCATAGAAATGTCTTCTGAAGGGGCAGCAGTACAAATCTGACTTGACTTTTGGGGTGGTTTAGGGATACTTTATGAAAGTAGGGGCACAGCAGTGTGGGAGTGGCAGGCTTGGGAGTGCTGGTCCATGGGAGTGAACGCGTGTCTCTCCCTATCCTTGGGAAGAGTCTCCTGTTCTCCAAAGTGCAGAGTGCCATGTTAGCTTTATTTGCAATGGAATAATCTCTGTGTTTTTTCACAGAGACACCATATTTGATTCCTTTCCATTGTCCTCATGGAAGTACGGCTTTTTTTAAAAAAAAAACCTCTTGGCCTGTTCTGTGAAAACAGAGCGTAAATAATGACTCAGTAAAGTCAGCATCTGCAGCCCAGACTGTGCTTAACAAAAAGGCAGGGTGATCTCATTTCTGCCATGATACCACTTGGAGAACAGACCTCAGCTGAGATTTCCAAATGAGGAAGTCACAAAAAAGGTCAGGGATAGTCTGCGTTTGCATCTGCAATTCCCACTTCTGCTGGAATTATCTTCTCTTGCTTGGGAGGTAAAATCCATGATCCTGGTGAGGAGAAGGTACAATCCACTTCCAGAGAACAGTCACTTGCCACCTGTGGGACACCTCCACGTGTGACACAGGCAGTCCCCTCAATCAGCCCCCTGAGGTTTGTGCTTCGTGAGGTCCAAACTTATCCCTGAAGCTTCTGCCACGTGTTGTGGCCTGGACACAGTGTCCCAGGCAGGAGGAAGTCTCCTGTTTGGGGCTGCAGAACAGGCAGAAAGGAAGGGTCTGTGTGTAAATGGCACAGGGAACTCTGAAGTAAGAAGCACCTCTGTGTCCTCAGCCCTCCTGGCACACTTTCCCACATGACATACGAAGGCAGAGCAGAGAAAGAGAGGTTACTGACTTTGCTGTGAGCTCCCAGAGTCCTCCCAGTACCACCAATACCTTGCCTCCTCAGCAGGATTTACCACCAGGTACCTGCAAAGAGCTTTGAGATAATACAAAAACTGCAGGAGATATGTAAAACAGGTAATTTGCATTAGTGACCATGGGGTTGTTATTTTCATAAGTCTAAAAAGTTTGTCACCCAGGCTGTGTGTGTTGAACACACCCTGTCCCTCAGTGGCCAGATGGCACAGATTGTGGTAGATGCTGTTTTACCTCAGATACTCAGTGCTTTGCTCTTGTATTGTTGAGAAACCACCCGGAAATCCCGGCCGTGTGAGCCAGGAGAGAAATGCTTGTGCACTCAGGAATAAGACCGAGCTGATGCAATGGATAGGGACGGTGATGCCGAGGGAGACAGCTCCACCAGACCCAGCGGGCGACCAAAGCTGCTGTTAGTCAGCGGTGTCCAGCCTTGCAGGCGTGGAGCATCAGCCGTGGCAGCACTAGAGGGTGCCAGAGCAGACCTTTTCCAGCACCAGCACCACCTCAGCTCCGGCACAGAGCGCTTCGAGCTCCCGCAGCCCTCCCCTGCCGCTCGCCTTTGCCCCGAACCTGCAGACAGTCTGTGCCCACACCCTGCACACCCCCTGTGCTCACAGCTGCTCTGCCCCTGTGACACCTGAGACCAAATCCGTGAAAGTCAGCCCAACCCACATCTCCCCGGCACACCTTCTCCCCTTGGAAGCCTTTGGCACAAGCAAAGAGAAGGGTGCAGAGCGCTGAGCCCAAGCTTTCACTCTTTGACCGGGCAAAATGCTTGTGGTTGAGTGGAGACTGCAGATTTGGGTCTCCTGTGGTTATGATGAGAGACAAGTTTGAGATGCCAAGTTCAGATTTAAAGATCCAACGCAGAAGCTTGGTGTTTTGCATATCTGACCAGTAAGATACACACTTCTGTATTTGCATTCACTTTCTCTGTTACATTCATAAAATACAAGTCACAGAGTCACAGAATGATTTAGGGTGGAAGGGACAAAGATAATCTCTTTTCAACCCCTCTGCCATAAGCAGAGAGGGACAACTTCCACTATCCCAGGTTGCTCCAAGTCCCTTCCAGCCTGGCCTTGGACACTTCCAGGGCTGGGGCATCCACAGCTTCTGTGGGCAACCTGTGCCAGTTGTCTCACCACCAAAATTAGGAAGAATTTCTTCCTGATACCTAATCTAGACCTGCCCTCTGTCATTTTAAAACCATTCCCCCCTCCCTTATCATGCCAAGCCCTGTCAAAAGTCTCTCTCCAACTCTCTTGTAGCCTCTTTAGGTACCCTAAAGCTTTCTTTTCTCCAAACTGAACAACCCCAACTCCCTCAGCCTGCCTTCATAGGAGAGGTGTTCCAACAGTTTTAAACCCATCTTAGTGCACTTAAGAGCCTCTGAGAGACACACACATCCAGTCACAGCCTGGGCCAAAGTAGAAGGAGCCATAAAGCAAGACCCACCTCTTGGTGCCCTTACAGGAGGGTGGTACAGCACGCCTGGCTCCTGCTCCGCCAACGATGCCTGTTTGCCAGGTGCTGTAAGCCAGGCTTGAGGAGGTCATGCAGAAAAGGCTCTGCACCCCGAAGTCCTTCCTTGCTGTTTGCTCTGACTCGACTGCATGCACCCAGCGTGGTTTTCTAAACAAAACCAACACTGCCTGGGCTGCTCTGGAGGGCTCAGCGCTGGCTTGGGAACCACGCTGAAACAGTATCCCAGAATAATGATATAAAATCAAGCCCAGATCAGGGCTGGCTGGCAGCAGCTGTGACACTGCTCTGCCCCTGTAGAGAAAGAACGATCCTGGCTGGGAAATGAAAGTGACAGCAGCAGCAGCAGCAGCAGAGAGGTGTCAGCCCGGTGCCTTAACGAGGATTTATCTACTTTGTTTTCCAGAGCCAGGGTGACAAAGTGCCGTGGACCCACATCCGGTACACAGGTGGGTGTTGGGGTGGGGGGGACCCTCGCCCCTTGGTGACCCTCCCGTGTAGCAGCCACCACTGTGCCACATCTCCCCGGCACAACGGGAGGGCTCCCCACTCTACCACAGTCCTCAGGCACCTCCATGGCATCCTGGGGCCCCTAGAATACCTAAATGGCTCTTATGTGCTTGGTGCACAGTGATGCCTGTTTCTTCTGGTGGAGGACAGATGCCAGAAGAGCTGGCAGGGGAGAAGGGCCAAGCCTGACCCAGTGCTGCAAGGGGCCAAAAGGAAACAATTGGGTTTCCCCAGAGCAGAACAAAACACCTGAAAATCTTCCTGGGTTTCTGCAGCCCTCACCTATCTCCTAAAACAATCTTTTACTCTGTAAATGAACAAGAAAGGCATTTTTGAGAATTTACTAAATGCACACAGAACGCTCTTGGGTTTTTCTGAAACAAATCAAGGGTTTCCTGATTTATGAAAAATGTAAATGACTTCCTTGGGAGGAGTGGGTGAGAGCACACACCGTACCAGATGTGCTGCTCTGCATGCCAGCTACAATGGATGTTTGTCCCATGTCACACCTCAACGATAAAACCAGTTACTAAATTTAAAAAAAAATAATACAGAAAATATTATTGGTAGTTTTATTTCAGTTAAAAGCGTAAGGCAGCAGTGAGCCCAACCTAATAGAAACTCATGTCCTTCAGAGGAAAAGCTTGAGAAATTTGACCCCAGCCCAGAGGGCTATGCTCCCTGCCTGAAGACCTTCTTGTGCCCTGCTCCCAGGGATTTCAGCTGGTGTGCACAGCAGAGAAACATGGCCAGCCTAGCCCTGGGAGCTGTTACTCTTCATTCCATGAGAAAAACCTTTCATGCCAAGATCCAGTTCAATTTCTCCTCATTTTGCTCTGTATTAATTAGTTCATTCTGCTTCAGTCTCTGCTGCTCTTTCATCTTTTCTTTTGGAAAAAAAACCCAAAAACCAAAAACAAAAAACCAAAACCGAATCCTAAGCTGAAGGCTTATGTTATCAGCACCTCCACAGAAAGCACTTTCTGTCTTACAGCTCTGGATGCTTTCTCCTCATCTTATTTACTGACTTAATTTTCCTGTTCTTTTTATGAACCTGTGCTTTCTAAGCTCACAGTAATGCTTTACTTACTGTATTTTTCTGTATTCTAAGACACAGAGTAAGTAAATAGTGCATAAATAAAAATTTGGAGGAGTAATCCATAAAAAACATGTGCCAGAAGGGACAGCTTAGTCAAGAGTGGGAATCTGTAAATTTTCACGGTAGATAATATCTGGCTAGAGTAGATGATATTCTAGCTCTGGTCTACCCTGTTCTCTAGTTTACTCTCCCCTTTTTTATATTTTTCAATCTTCCCTGCAGTCAGGTGGTGTAAAACAACCCATTTCCCAGAAGCCCTTTGTCATCATGGGACCATCTTTGCTTCCTCCCATTCCAGGCAGAAGCATCAAAGGAGTAGCCGTGAATCTCACTGCCGAGCTGGGCCCCATCCAGATCAGAAATGGTTCCATTGTCATCCCCTGTGACGGCCTCTACCTCGTGTCCCTGAAGAGCTCCATCTACCTGGAAGAGGACTGCCTGAAGCTGACCCTGCAGGGCACACACGAGACCAGCAGCAGCGCCCTGTGGGAGCAGATTGTGCAGAGCAGTGACAGCACAGTGAACCTCACCACAGTGCTCTATTTGTTCCAGCAGGACAGCATCACTCTGTGGACCAACTCCAATGCCAGCATCTCGGATTTGTCCTTTAGCCTGGTGCTAATAAGTGGCAACAAGTGCTAGCTGGAGGAGCTGGCGTGTGAAAAGCAGCTTGGAAAGTACAGCCTTCCCCACCGACCTGTAGGTCTTGTACAGGCAGACTGCTCTAGAATCGCTCCCTGGGGCTGTGGAGTGCCTCGCTGGGAGTGCAGATAAAGCACA
The DNA here is from genome assembly GCA_013401135.1 of Cettia cetti. NCBI lineage: Eukaryota > Metazoa > Chordata > Aves > Passeriformes > Sylviidae > Cettia > Cettia cetti. Next base: position 26,739 of record VZUI01042179.1, on the reverse strand, counting down.
GTGCAGGCAGGCTTTACATAGTGCATGCAGGGTTCACCTCTTTGGAGCTCTGTGCAGCTGATTTGCTACCCAGGATGGATCTTTCCAACACTGGGGAAAGGGGTACATAGAGCTCTTGAAGAACAGAAATGAAGGCCAAAGAAAGTCACCCAAGCTTAGCTGATATTCAGAGACACCCCAGGTTTCTCTCTTTACTTGACAGTATATCTGTATATAGTAGAAATGCGTCGTACTTTTTCTCAAATAAAAGTCCGGTCAGACAGGGAGATTCCTCAAGTGTCTTGAAGCCACATGGAGCAGGAGGAGTACGAATCTGCCCGGCAAGATGGAAAACAGGGAAGAGGCAGCAAGGGAATGCCTTTGGAGTGAGCCAGACAAAAGCTGTCTGAGAGGTAAAGGTCGTGAGAGAAGATGGAATTTGGAAATCAGCCGGCAGGACTGCACTGGACAGCAGGAGCAAGGCCCTGCACTGACTGTGCAGGTTTGGGGAGCAGCCTTTGAGAGCAGAGCCCCACTGGCTGTTCCAGCTGTCTGCACACTATTGAAGCCTGACCCCAAGGAATATCTGGTGGGTAATTTACATCTTGAGATGTAAGCTCTCAGAAGAAAACTTCCTTCAAGCACACACACTCGTGCTTGACCCAAAAGTGATCCAGGCACTTAAAAAGTTGGGCAAATGTGAAGACTTCTAGATTTGGTGACTTTCCCCTATGGACCAAGTGGAAGCTGCAGGTTTGTGCATCCTTTACTCAGGAAGGACTCAGATGGTTCTCATGACTGCCCTTGGCTTTGTCCCACAGGAGTGCACCAGAGGCACTCCACCAGGCTCCTGTGCACACCTGCCTGGCTCCTGCTGAATTCAGACTGTTCTCAGGGACCCTGGGCTGCTCATCCCTGCTCTCCTTGCAGCTTGGGGCTGCTGGAGACAAGTCCTGCCCTGCCCATGCTGCAGGCAGCACCTGACCTCAGCACAGCCAGCAGCTGGGGGTTTTTGCTTGAAGTGAGGCAGTTTTTAAGGGCGAGTTGAGTACATGTCTCCCAAAAAACTCCATCAGCATTTCAGCATGTCACTGCTGCCTGTACACTCCAAAGTCTTTTGTTAAAAGTATTTATGTATTTAAATGATAGGCATAAGAGTGTTACATCAGATTTCATAGAAACACAAGGAAGGGTCCCGACCAGGTTGCCAGCACTGAACTCCTCTTTGAAAATGCTTCCAATGCTCTGGACTGTTCCTGCTTTGCAGGCACCCAGACCTGGACTGACCCGCTCAGGGCTGAGCCCTCCTGCAGACTCAGGTGCTACAGGCAACTAAGGACATCCTCCAGGCCTTGGAGAGCTTTCCTGGGCTTTAGGCTGATGAACTTCCCTGCCTGGGTCAGTCCAGAGCCTCAGGGAAAACTGGCTGAAGCAGTTCACTCATGTAGTGCCAAGAAGCAGCTTTTCTCCTCTCAGCTGAGGAGCTGTGGCTGACTTGCACCCACAGGATGCTCATCATTAAGGGACATTTTGGCCTTCTAACTCTGGCCATGCTTACCACCAGAGGGACTGAAGGCAGCTGCAGTCTGCCCCGAGGCTGGGAATTGTCACACTCCCTAGCAGAATGTGTTTATCTTTCTAAAAAATAATAAATTTTTCCTTTGCAACATTTGGGCTTGTAGTGTTCCTTGGATGTGGGGGCTGGGGGAGAAGGAGGTTGGAAGTCTGGTGAATTATACATTCACTGTTTGTAAAGACATTTTCAGTGCTATGAAAACTATGAAATTTTCACATATTTCCTTTTTTTTTACAGTTCAGCTTTTGTTTCAGCTCTCCACGAGGATATGCAGGGCTGGTGCCTCCCAACATGTGCTAACACAGGGCAGGCCATGTCATTGGTGCGTGCAGAGGCGCACAGCACAGCAAGAAAGATGAAGCCTAGGGAACACAAATGGATTTGTTCTTTGGAAGTCTGCACCCTTTCTTCTTGTTTAGAGCAGGAGAGGACATTTCACACCCTGATCCCACTGCACTTCCAGGCTGACCCACATCTGTACACATGCATGTACTTGTCTTGAAATAAAGGATGAAATGATTCAATTCCTTACTTTGGTTGCTTGATGGACTGGCTGTCCTCATCAGTAAGTTTCCCTATCATCACCTTTTGTTTGTATCAGGAGAAGCCTTTCTTCCACAAGGTTAAAAGCCTCTTTGGTATGAGAAACATTAATTTTTGTTCCTGGGGTTGCTAAGGCCTTGAAGGAGCTCACTGATGGTGCTGGAGTCCCATCTTACAGCTCTGCTCAGCCAGGTCAGTGCACCCAGGGTGTGGGTCACCCCTTGAAGCCAGGGGTGTAGAAGTGCAAGGCTGGACTGGGAAGCTTCCGGAGACAATTTCTGACTACGGAGGGGCAGCACATTCTTTTTCCTGTGCTTACTGTCAATGAAAGGGGACCTTGTGGTGTGTCTTCCCTTTCATGAGGCCATTTCACAGGACACAGCCATCAGCTGGGTCATTCCTGATCCTTTAGTGTCAGGGCACCCTCTCCCACTGCTGTGGGTTCGTCTAACACACACTGTTGCACAAGCTGCAGAGGTGACCACTGTGGATTCCCTCCCTCCCCTCTCTGCTTTCTCATCTCTCCTCACTCACATTAAGGGTGACAAAGCTGATGTGAGAGCCATGAGCACCCCTGGGGAAGGAGCTCCCAGTCGAGAAGGAGCTACCAAAGGTGATGCAGAGCAGAATGGGATGGAGGCCACTTCTTACACAGAAATGATGGGAAGCATTTAAAGTCCATTCACAGCCAAGTGAAAATCACCTCATTTTCTACCACATATGGCTGTCGGTAATAATTGATAATGAGCCTGTGGTCTTTCAGACACCACTTATATTTCCTCAGCCAGTGTAAGTCAGCTCTTGCCTGTCAGCTTCACTAGCAAGAGAGGAGAAAGCTGAAGTGTGCTTGGCAAAGTGCAGCTGGCTGCTGCTGCTGTAGAGCCAGCACTGTCCAGCTCAGGCAGCAGAAAGCACAGGAATTTAGTTTCCTTAATAATCAACAATCAAAATGGGGAAGTATGACATAAAATCAAGCAGCCTCCTGCAGTGACTAGTTGGGGAGGTTTGACTTATTAGACTTTTCTCAGCAACATCTCTAACTTCAGAGCTGTTCTCTGAGCTGGTTCCTGTTTTCCAAGGGATCCAGACCACCCCCAGAGATGCTTGCTTCCAGCTATAGGATAACCCACCAAAATAAGCAAATTAAGTAACACACTCACTGAGGACTGGGAGGAGTTGGTGCCAAGCCATAAAAGGACAGTGAGAGAGTAGCAAAAGGATTTATCATCCTCTGCAGCCTTATATGCCCTAAGGCCAGGGAGGATCAGGGAGCTTATTTGCTCATTCTCTAAGTGGAAGAGGAAGGCTGCTAAAGGCTCAGTTCTCCAAGCAGATGAGTAAAGCTGTTAAGGGCTGGCTAGCCAAGCAAGCAGTGTGGAGTCTGGGGGCACATCTCCCCATGGAGATGCCAAGCAGTGAGAGAACTTTCCAGCAGCTGTTCAGCATCCCAGAGCAGAACACACACCACATGCTGTGCTGGGAGAGGCTCTCTGTGTCCACTGCACCAGGAAAGAGGAGCCTGAGGACTGGAAAACTCACAGGCCAGGGCAGAAGAGGACAGTGAGGCTGGCTGAGCTGTCCCAGGGGAGCAAGGACACCGGGCACAGAGCCCAGGCAAGCACAGGGAAGGAGAGCTCAGGAGAGATGTGAAGCTGGTAGGGGTCCATGGACTGACTGTCCTTAGGGCTTTAGGAATGTAGGACTGTCAGAAAGCACTAAAGGAGTGTTTCTCCTATGAGCTCACTCTCAGTGAACCAAACCCCTGCAAACACCCAAACACAGCCACTGCCTCCTCAAACACCCACTTGCTCCTCTTGCACCATTATCTTTTCAGCGTGACAGCTCTGTACTCTTTGTGCTCACCTGTTGTCCCAAGGGGGTTTCGAGCCCCACCTGCTACCAAGCACAGGAGCACTCCCATCCCTGGGCCTGCACTTTCTCCTGCCTCTGCATTTCACACGGTAGTCCATCCTGTTCTTTGGTGGCCAGCCAAGGCACAGGACAATGTTTGGGGCAAGATAAAACTTGATGTGGGCACAGATGTACTTTCCTAATAATTGCTTTCGTTGTTTGCTTTAAGGCAAAATTCACACCCATTTACTGGCAATCCAGAGACCTGTTTCATTTCTTTATATAGAAAAGGTGGTACTGATCACTCTGCAAGGACAAACACTTCACCCAGCATAGGATCTAATCCATAAAGGATACAGCAGCCTCATCATTTCATCACCAAGCACATGCCTGAGACAAGACATCTCTGGTGTTATCACACGGTGTTCAAAGGATTCACTTTCCCTTGTTTGGTTGTGTTGATTTAAGGTTTCTATTACTACCAGAGTCTGCTTATTTGGCTTGCTGTCAACAGCACAAGAAGTGAGCAGAATGCATACATCCAATGGGGACAAACAGATGAGACTTGGTTTCAGACTTTTTTAGGGGTTGTGTGGTGTTGGTCTAAGCTGAACACCAGTCATACCATTAACACTCCAAGGTCTGAGGTCAGCACAACAATGCTGAGAAAAGAAAGCTGTGTTAGACCAGAGAAGAGGCTGAATCGGTGATCAAAACTTAAACTGAAGTGGAAACAACTGGTGCTGCATAATTAACACCTGCCACGCTTCACATTGTAAATACAGCTGATCAAAAAAGCAGAGACAAAATCACCAAAGGGTGCCCAGCAGGGAAAGCTCTGAGGGGTTTTCCAAGCAGATTGTGAAGAGAGAGGGCTTTGCTGAGAGACAAGAGGCTCCTCCATGTGTGTGGGGTGAAAGCTCTCGAGCTGCAGGTGAACATTACTGTCCTGCTGGGAGCAGCTCCTGCACACAAACTCCCCGGGACAGTTTGGGATCCTGGGAAAACCTCACTCACAGACCATATCCACGAAGAGCAGTGAGCACTGTAGTCAGCGCTGGAAGCCTTCCGGGAAGGACAGGCAGGCTGGGACAGTGTCTTGGCTTAAGAGCACCCCAGGGCAAAGTGCTAAATCATACAGCATCAGGAGTCTCTGTAACACAACAATCACACCAAATGCATGTAAAATCCCCTTGTTTTAAATAATTTAAATAATTGCTGTGATGGAAAAACAAGCTAGTTTAGTCAGAGAACACAGTCATAAATCATAAGGGAAGAACACAGTTCTCCCAAGTAATGACAAATTACTTTCTCTGTTGAGGGCCACAGTAAGCACAGTAATTAAGGTGTTTTGTTCAGCAGTGATGCCTATCAGGGGTCTCATTTCTTGTGTGTATTTTCCTTGGGCCTAAGGCTGTAGCTATAACTGCCTACTGAGGGAAACATTTTCTGGCCTTGTAATCCTGAAGCACAGCTCTGAAGGAATGACTTTGTCTACACCAGTTCTATCCTTGAGAGATCAGCACTATCTGGTCACTGCGGCCCCAAGGGCAAGTGAGACTAACATGTTTTATCTCTTTGTCCTGTTTTGCACCCTCTGAGCACAGTGAGTGAGGTCTGAAAGTTTTTCTCCTTGTCCTTCTGACCACGATCATCAAAAGCACGAGTATGTTAAAATACTTCAAATGAAAGTACATTTGGCCTCATTCTTGCAACACTTTTACACTTGCACTTTCTCCAAACCCAGGAAACTGCAACAACAAATTAAGACAGATTGAGCAGGGACTGCGCTTACTGGTATTGTGTCACAAATATCTGAGGATGGCCCATCTCAGCTCAGCGTTCCTGAGTCTGTTCTGCAATGCTCCCACACCCTTGCACACAGGTGCAGATATGCCAGGTGTACCACCTTTTCCTCACAGCTCCTGTGAGACCGACTTCAGCAAATAGCAAGGCATGAATTCAGCAATGTGGTGGGAAAATGAACCTCAGGCCCAGACTCACAGTTTCCTTTGAAATGGTCCTGAGGTGTTGTGGTGGTTTTCCACAGCTGGAAATACCAGTCTGGCCATTGTGTCTCGCTCTGACACAACCCAGGGGATGGATGGACGGATGGATGGATGGAGAGTTTTGCTCGCTGCTGTTGTGGTCACAGCCAAGGGATGAACACAGCAGAGGTGACACAAAAAGGCAAGGGGCAGCCTCAGACAGGCAGTCCCCATGAACCACAGAGCTCAGAGAGCAGCCAGTACAACCATGACTTCACACACACACACACACACACACTGCCTGCATCCCTGTCCCCCTAACCCAAGGGCTGTGACAAAGGACATGTGAGGAGTGGAGTTCTGGTCTCTGTTCCTGCACCTGGTTTTGGTGCTTAGCCAAAACAGGGCCTAAAGCAAAATTCATGGAGGATGTGCCACCCATCACAGCCTTGCACCTGGAGTTGGGTCTCTCTGGCTGGTTCTGCCTGTCCCATCCTTTTGCATGGTGACACAAGCTCAGCAGGAAGGTTGAGGTGGCTGCCATGCAGCAGTGAGAGAGGCCTTGCTGTGGGTGCATGTTACACACGGGAAAAACCTTATAAAAAAAAAAAGGCCTTGTAAAACCAGGCCTTGCTATTTCAGCTAAGTTAACAACTAATCTGAAAAGTTCCTGTGAGAGAAGAATGAGAAGAATGAGAATCAGTTTGTATAACAATCTATTCTTGTGAGAAAAACAGCTTGCACCTGCGGGAAGAAAATTCTACCCATATAAAACACCCACTTCCCAGGAGTTAAAAAATGTAAACTATCTAAAAAGAGAGAAGTTTGATAAACATCTGCACTAACCATTACCAACCAATGAACTGAGTTTCAATAAATTACTAGCCAATTAAATTCAAACACAGTGCCTTCTAATATTCCTATAAATATGGGGTATGTAAATAAAGATTCAGCTCTTCTACATAAAAAACAAGTGTCTTATCCATCTCTACTGTGACATGTGCCAGCCTTACCCCAGGCTGAATGATGCCTGTTGCTTGTCTTTCACATGGGATTTTTTCCCCCATGCAAAAGCAGGCAGAATTCAGTCTTTGCCTGAATTTTCAAGTTTCCCAGAGAAATGAAGGTTTAGGTTATTTTCTGTCTCCATCCACATTGCCACAGAATTTGAGCAGGGTGAGAAGAACCCAGCATTGCTGAGAGCAGGCACACTGAGTCGTATCAGGGTGAGAAAATCAGCTGAATTAGAAAATTCAGGCTCAACAGAGACACTTCTATACATGCCAGTAAGCTTTGGCAGCCTTGGAGGGAAAGGGTGCCTGGGATCTCCCTGCATTTCTGAGGCCTGGATATCTCCTGATGTGCTGGCAAGTGGTGCACACAAGGGAAGTGGGAGCTGGGATGCGTGGGGGAAACAACTGGATCTTTGTAAACAAAACAAGCGCTGTGAGGATGCGGAGGATGTGGGAGCTCCGGGGGATTGCTTCACAGCAGGGCTGAGAGGGAATGTCACAGCCCTGTCACCACAAGACCTTTCTCCCAGCAATTTCCTGGGATGCCCTGAGGTCAGAATTCCTGCAAACATAAAAATGCCCCTCCTTTCCGGCTGCACCTCCCCTGCCTGCTCCTCCTCTGCGTGCCCTCACCTCAGGAGAGCTGCACCTCGCTGCAGCACCTGAGATCATCCTGCCAGGTGCTGTGTGGGCAGCTGAGATCTGTCAGCAACCTGGCCCATTTGCGGGCCGTAATGACAGCTCGCTTAACCAGAAGAAGCAGGGAAGGATTTTCAGTTCTTTTGCCTGCAGGCACTGATGAGAAGGGCTTCCGAAGGAGGCCGATAATTGAAGGAATGCAACAGCTCCCAACTGGTAATGCCAGCTCATCAGTTTCTGGGCTGGGCAGAAAACCTCACTATGGCTGCCAAACTGACTAAAACCTCAATTTTTCTTCTGCCCGAGTCTCAGTCAGCTTTTCTGTTCTGATAGTAAGTAGACAAGGCAGCTGAATAAACAGAGAGGATCGGCTTTCCCTTCGACCCTCCAGGCACCACGTCAGGTAAAATGTAGTTCAGCTGCTTGGCTGTGTTCCACCTGAGCTGTGTGTGGGGAATTGCCCTGTTTGCCTAGCCCCAGCTCCCTGCTAGAACCAACTCCTAAGCTGGTGCCTGCATTGTGGTAAGGGCGTGCAGAAGCCAAGCACAGGTTGCTGTAAAATCCACCAAAAAAAGAGATGATCCCAGTGGTGAGAAGAGGGTCAGGGAGCAGGGGTTTGAGTACACAAAGTACTCAAGTGGCAGCTCTTGACAGTCTCTCAAGCGTTGTGCCTTTGAAAGGTCCACTGACAGGTTAGATTTTATGATAAGGTTGGTGACTGTCCTTAATCAAAGGAAACATACTTAATTTGAGTGGAAATCCCTTAATTTCTGCCAAATCCTCCAAGGAATGCAATTCAGTAGTTGGATAAAATCAGTTGAAGGGTTGGACTGAATCCAATTAACATAATTTTGATACAAATGAATACAAATTACACAGGCTGTAATTTTCTCTTAATTCCTTTCAAGATTGTTTCATGATTCATGTTTTAAAAAAGGCCTTAATTTCGAAAATAACAGTGTATTTTGTCAAAGCCAAACAAAAGTTTTAAGAGCAAAACAAAATGTCATACCCTTATGTCTGAACCTGTAACATTTTTGGCTGCAAGGAAGAGCAGAAGTTTTTCTCTCTTGACTTTTACATATTTTCAGTTCATAAACCAGACACACACTCCCAGGGAGGTTTTACATGCAAGCCATGGGATCTGTCTAGGACATCTCCCAGATGTCAGGAAGTCTGTGCAAGGAAGCACAAATCTGGGGAACTTGGCTGTGATAATGCACAAAGGTGTCTGAAGGAATGGATTTTTTTTCCTTTCTTCTCGTCTTGGCTGAGGATGACTCCTGTTTATCTAAACCTTGCTGGACACAGCAGTGACAGGAGCTCAGCTCTGGGAAGAAAGGCAAAAGCAAATGTGCAGAGAGGGTGGGGAGGTTGTGGGCCTTGGGTGGCAGAGCTGGCTGAGCTCAGTGAGGTCCAGCACTGAGGTCAGAGTTTGGATGTCCCTTCCCCAGCTTCCTGGCAAGCAGAAGGGGCTGCCTTGGGTGGTTGATGGGGATCCCCAGCCTGCTTTCCTCAAGGCATTTCCACTCTGCTCGCTGGCCTCTGGAGAGAGCTCAGAAACCATCCGCCAAGTGAGCATGGGAAGGAAACTCCCTCTGAGGAGTTCTGACCCAGAGCCATGGCGTGTCCAACAGCACAGCGTGCTCACAAGCTGTCAAGTCAAACCAGCGCAGAGCAGAGAGGCTGCTGTGCGACCCAGGCCACCAGCCAGGGGCTGGTCACTGTCTCAGGCATGGGCCAGAGACGTGTGCGTCCCGTCCCCAGGGAGCAGAGGCAGGATGAGGGACAGGCAACTGACACGTGCCTGCTCGAGCCTGTGGCGCTGTTTTGAGCATGTTTGTGAGGATGTGGGCCACAGCACAGCATGGCTGCTGAATTTATGACATAGCTTGCTCACCACAAGCTGTATGGGAGGCACTTTTTGCTCTTCTGGATGGCGCAACACTACAGATTCCAAAAAACGCTGCAGCACTGGGTTATCCTAACTCCTTACTCCAGACCCCCGCCTCTTTCCCAGGATCATGGATGTTCAGAGGAGAAAGGAGCATCCTGAGCTGCATCACACTGGGAAGGCAAAGAGGACCCTGCACAGACCCTCAGACCCAAAAGCACCAGGAGGGTGGCATGGGATCTGTGCTGGCTGCTCCTTACAAAGTGAACTCTGATAGAAGGGAGCATCTCATTAAATTAACAGATAGCAGGATTAAATGGAAAACAAGGACTTCCAGAAGTTTTTTCATGCAATAGGCCATATAAAATAACCTGCTGAAGTCATCACTATAAGAGGAAGCTAAAAGGTTAGACAGCTCAGAAAGCAGCAGATTCACACACAGAAACCACTGGAAAGAAAAGCAGTAGAATACACATTAGACCTGGTGTCTAAGACAGGATACCACACAGGATGGGCCTCTGAGCCCACTCAGCTTAACCATTGTTATACAGGGTTGAATGGAAAGGGCAATACTCCAAAAAATGGGTCCCCAGAGCTGAGTTCTGGCAGGCCAGGCTGTGTGTGCCCAGCGTGGGTAGCTCCGTGCTGCATGCTAGGACTGGATGTCCCTGTGGCAGTGCTCATCATCTGCTGCCCTGCCAGGGCAAGAAATCCCCTCGTGCAAAGCTCATGCGATCAAGGGCAGGGAGCTGTGCAGAGCAGCACTAGAGGTGCTGACGACACAGCCCCAGCTCCGTCATGAGACAGGTTCTTGAAATGCACAGAGGAAATAAAAGCAGTGTCTGATGATGCAATGGGGAGAAAGTCAGGAGGAGGAAACTATGAAGACATCCATGCACAAGCATAAGAGGGTTTAATTAGCACAGCCACCCTCGAGCAATGAGCAGGGACAGCCCAGGGCAGGGGCTGGGGGCTCACCCCACAGCTGGGCTCTGCCTGCTGGGGAAGCACCGGGGAAGGCAGGAGGTGCCTGGCTCACACTGCACAGCGCCCTGACATTGCTGAGCTCACAAGCAAGCCAGGTTTTCGGCCAACATTTTCAGAGCTGGGTTTCTTGGCAGATGGCCCAGAATGGACACACAGCTCCAAGGTGAGTGACAGCAAGAGCAGGGCACTTACATTTTACAGGGAGGGCAGAAGCAGAGAGAGGCAGGCTGCCAGATGCTGATGCAATGTGAGATTCTGAGCTCTAAGTCTTTCTGAAGGATTAGAAGAAGAAAAATTTCAGTGTCCGGGCGGGTGATGCAAGCCTCCCAGCCCTGGGGAAGAACCATGCCAAGGTTTCACAGCTTTCAGAAGGATTTCTTCTTTCCCCTCAACAATCTGGGATCTCTGCCAGAGGAGGAGTAGGATGCAGTGACTAAACAAACAGTACTTCACTTTCCTAAAGCAATTTGTAAGGCAAGTGAAAGAGCTAAATGAGGTAACAACTGCTCTTTTTCCTCCACTCCTCCCTCTGGGCTCCTTGCCACAACATGCCCTGGGTATGCCAGGCACCGGTGCACTCCACAGCATACCCCAGAGTTCAGAAATGTCACACAAAAACTGAGTCCCATCCTTCTGTACACAACCTCCCACACTGGAAAAGACATTGCCACATACTTGTTCCATGCCAGAACATCACCACACTCATTGTAAAAAATTTCTTCCATATATCTCATCTGAACTGACATTCTTTTAGTTTAAAACCATTACCCCTTGTCCTATCTGTCTAAAACGTCAGTCCTCACCTTTCTAATAAGCCCCCAAAAAGTACTGAAGGGGCTCAGTGAGGTCTCCCTAGACCCTTCTGTTCTTCAGGCTGAACAACCCCAACTCTCTGTCTTTCTCCACTGGAGAGGTGCTCCATCCACCTGATCATTTTTGTGGCCCTCTTCCGGACTCACTTCAACAAATTCATGTCTTTCCTGAGCTGAGGGCCCCAGATCTGGATGCAGCACTCCAGATGGGGTCTCACCACAGCAGGGAAAAGGGGCAGAACCCCCTCCCTTGACCTGGTGGTCACATCTCCTTTCATTTTCACATTTTCCTACAATCCATTTGGATTAATGTGCTGCATGCAGGGCTGGCTACAGAAGCACAACTGTGGGCTCTCAAGCCTGGGCACAAGAGCAAGAATGTCCAAGAAGGGCAGGGTGAAATTCAAATGGTTTGGAGAGAGTGTCTGAAAAAATGAGGCACAACTGACGGAGAAGGTGCTAGTTTCTACTCTGCATAAGCAGGAATGGTCTGCAGTAGGAATGCAGTAAGGAGCAAATAGTTTGTGAAAAAAGCATCTGGGAGCAGCAAAGTCCTGGGACCAGGCTGAAGGTGACACTTGCTGGAAAAGGCATAAATCACTCTGCACCTGGAAGCTGAAAGGTGTGTGTGGGAGGGCTGAGTCTGGAACCAAGTATCCCACTTCCTGAAAGGGCATGAATCAGTCACACACAACCAGAAGGAAAACTGGGATGTTTGGAGATGTGGGAAACATCTCCCAAGAGTCCCGTTGTCCTCTGAAAAGATTTATCCATAAAAGACTGATGCAGAGAGAAAGGAATAACCTGACCATGGTGGATAGAAAAGGGGTCACAGGCTGAATCTGGAAGCCCATGGGAGCCTGAGGACAAACTCCACATTGTTAAGGAGAATGAATACGTAGAACAGATGGGCTCTTTGGGGTCTTTAGTTGGACAAATTCCTTTCAGGTACCATGCCAGAACCAGCTGGTGCTTCTGCCTTGGGATGGGATGAGGTGAGGGGGCAGAGGAACTCCCTGGGCAGGTGATGCTGGCAGCTGAAGGAGAGAACAAGTATCAGGTTTCTGAAACAGCTCTACTGAGACTTGGAAAATGGATTAGCCCACCTATCTCCAAATATCAAACAGATTTTCTGAGACTGCTGCAGAACCACTGTCATTTTCCAGATTAGCCATGATGACTGGTACTCTCCGGGTGAGGAAAGTACAAATATGCCAACAACCACTTCTCTATTTGGTGTCTTCAGAAGACCATAATTAGCACTTTTTCATGCTGTCCCATTCTCAATGTTTCCACTCACTCTCTCACGCCACAGCTCCCCCACTTCTGCAGCAAGAGGCAGCAGAGAATGAGGTTGCACTGCTTCCTCCAACCCCAGTGACAAGGGCTGAGAAATTAGGGAATACTTTCCAGAGTTTTGGACTAGGCAAATCCCTCTTTTCCTGCAAGGTGTCAGACAGAGGACCAGCTCTCTCTCTGAAGTCCTCTGGTCTTATTTTGGTTTGAATGCAGGACTTGAGCAATTGGAATGAGACTCTCAATCTCTTCAACAAATCTGCATTTGCAACAAGAGACCCAAAGTGTTATCCCTGCAGCTTAGATGGCCCTGACATCCTTCACCCATGAAGCACTTCCAAGAGCCTGGAGCACGTCTCCCTCCACCTGCATCCCTGGCCCAGAGAGCAACCCTTACCTGTCACTAACCCCAGCACATGCTGAAAACACAGTCAAAGACAATATCACTCTACAATTCCTCTAGGTCTCACTCTCTTTCATTAGGCTGATGAAGACACTCAACCCTTGTGCCTGCACCGAGATGGCAAATTTCTAAAATCCCATTTAACATGAGACCATTGCTTCACCCACCCCTAATTTCAGTCACTATTCAGATCATGCCCCTCACCAATCTAGCAGCCAGGGGCTGAATGGAAAACAACCAGATAGAAAACAAGGGCAGACAATGCAGGAGAAATGAGCCAGGAGAAGCTGCCAGAGAACTCCAATCACTTCCTTCACTCCTAACACCCAGGATTCCCACCTGGGGACTCACCACTGTGGTCCCCCCAGTCTGGCCCTGTGCCAGCTGCACAGCCTGCACCCCTGAGAGTGGGACTCAGAGCATCCAGGGGCTGCCCCAGGAAGGCATCCTGCTGTGGCTTCCTACTGGCATTTCCCCCATGAAGCCCCAATTTTTTTTTTCCATTTTTGCCCATTGATATTGTCGTGACCCCAAAACACTCGGTTTGGGAAAAACAAGAACAGCAGGAGTGCCCAGGGTGCAACAGAGAGACCTGAAATTCAAATTAATCAATCTTTCTCTGCTCCTGTGGACTAGGGCTGAAACTCCACTAGGGCTTTCCTATGCTTCTTGAGCCTCTCTCCTATTCCTGGAAAGCTGTGGCAGCTGGAAGCATGCCAGTCTTCCCACAAACACGCGTAAATACAGGCTGCACCACAAAGTAAAGATAGGGCAATCTTTGTTTTGACAGAAAACAAGCTGGTCAGGACTTGAGGAACCTACTTCAGGGTTTCTAATCTTCGTAATTTCTTACTCAATTAAATAATATGTTAATATTTTTATATAAATATATTATTTAAAGATAAATTATGCAGTTCATTATACATGTAAATATTATTAATAATATTATTTATAGTAAATATTATATTTATATAAAACAGAAAATATTTATATTGAAGGTTGTATAAATAATTAATTATTAATTATTATATGGTTATAATTATAGAATATCTATAATATCTATAATATCTAATAATTAAATAATTATTAATTATTATTTGTAATTAGCAAACTTCCTAATCATACAGGTGGTGCCTTATTTGGTGATGAAAAACGCTGATATTTATGAGGCTGCCGAGGCTTTGGAGAGCAGCTGCCTAGAGGACAGGCTGCAAAGCACAGTGTGGTGGCATCTGAGTGAGAAGGGCTGGGATCAAGGAAGGTTGTCACAGTGCCAGGAAGAGTCATGGAAAGTTCCTGCCTGAAAATGCATGTGGTAAATTTGCTACTTCCAGTCTGCCTGAGGCATTACCACAAATCCCCAGGGCTGGGCTCAGGCAGAGGAAGTGAGGTCCACAGTGGAGCACATGATACTCCCTGCAATCATTTGAATAGATATTTTGGATTAGGAAATTGGCAGGGAGTCAAACACCTGCACCTACGCACTCCAACACAATGGAAATTCAAAGGCAGAAATTAACTTTTTGTATTTTGAGCTGAGGCATTGCCAGTGTGAAGCCTGCCAAATACTTGCGTTCTAAAGATACCAGAGAAGGGAATTAAGGGTGAAAAGGCAGGTAAGAGTCATATCCTGCTCCTTGGAATAATTTAGGTTGGAAAAGAGCTCTAATATTATGGAGCCCAACCATTAACATAACACTGCCACCACTAAACCATGTCCCTGTGTCCCTTCATGCAGAGCACAGTTTGCTTCTATACTAAATTTGTTTCCATACCTCCCTAACAGACTGTGAGGAGGGAGAAAAAAAAAATAAGAGAAAAGGAAGGACAGCAACAACATACAGGGGGCATCATGTCAATTTACATACTGGTTGCAAAATCCCATTCCGAGAGCTGAGGCTGCTTTTGAGAAGTGTGAGAAATGAGGAAGAGAATGAGCCCAAATCTGGTTGTGATTGCATCTTCTGCTCTGCTTAGCCAGAGTCTTTTTTTTTTTTTTTTTTTTTTTTTTTTTTTTTTTTGGACTGAGAGCAACAAGGTTAAACACTGGTTGAACGAAAACTGCTGGGGTCTTATAGGCACAATCCAGCTGAGGTGCAGCCAAACTAGAGAGAGAGTACCTTAATTTAAGCAGTGATTTCACTGCTCCCAAGCCTGGCTGAGGCTGGTGGGACCTGCAGAATGAAATGCTGTTTTGCTGCCTCCTGCCAGGACTCTCTCCCCACCATGCACTGGCAGAATATTTACAAATAACACCATGGAAAGGCAGAGTTACAGTCCCTGGTCACTGCCCTCCAGCGCTGCCCCTCAACAGTGGGTCACACAGGCAACTGTATCCATGCTTAATGCAACATGATGCCATTAATATAAAATAAATATAACACTAGTTGGACTCAAGGTAGAGTCCAGCCTGTTCAATATTCGGGAGCATTCAACTCCAGATCCTTTTTGGTCCTATATGATCCTGCCCTTGCATGATCATTCCCATTTAAACCCTGTATTTATTGAAGTAACTGGCAAACTTTGCATACCAGGACTGACATTTTCTGCCCTGAGCTCTATTTGTAGTAGCAATAATAGCTCTGTGTATGATCAAAAACTCTCTCCAAACAGCCCAAGTCCTTAAAAGATTTCCTTTGGAAAAGGAAAGTACCTTGTCTCCTTGACATCAATCATGTGAAATTGCTACCAAGTCAGGCAGGAAACCTCCACAGGCTGCGGGGGTGACACAGGAAAGTCATGCCAAGGCTCTCAGGGGCTTTCCTTTTCCAGGGTTTGCCCTAAAGCAGCCCCCAATGGGTGCTCTGAAGGGCAGGCAGCTTGCCTCCAGCACCACACACATATTTAATTTTGGTTTTATGCAGCCAGAAGAGCTGCAGAGCCAGAAGAGGCAGAGAAGAACCAAGAGTAAAGTTTAAAAAGTTCATTTTTTATGCATTCCATCCCCAGAAAGGGAGTGCAGAAGAGATGCCAGAGATACCTCAGTGACATCTTTGTGACATCAGAATTTATTTTCTAAATAAACACCAATGAAGAGCACTTTTTCATGTGAAAACTCGAAAGAATGTGCAGAATGTAAAAATAAAAACTACTTTCAAAGTTGACAGTTAAAATATTTCTTTTAGTTAGTTTTTTTTTAGATTACATCTGTTTTTTACTTCTCAAGCCTCTTTGCTTTTTTTTTTTTTTTTTTTTTTTTTTTTTTTTTTTTTTTGCCTTCTCCACGCAACACTTCAATCACAGTTTTGTTCCCATAATAAAGAACTCAAAAAGCAGGTAAGAAAAAATACAGAAAGAGAAAAGCAAAAAAAATATTTCAGGAAGACCTTGAAACTGAGCTCATTTCAAACTGCAAATTGAAAGCCATCTACAAAACCCAACTCTTTTCCTACTCTTCCTTGTCCTTGCGTGGCGTCAGGGGGAAGTGGAAGCTGGCAGTTGGATTCTATTTGATGTTTCCATTTGCTGCCAAGACTGTTGTGTGGCGTCACATTTTGGAGCGTGTGTAGTTTCACTTTTACTGCATGAATCACATCCCCCAGGGAACTGGAAAAATTCCCTCCTACCATCAACACTTGGATCTGCTGCCAAAATGAGAACCAGATCCCATCTACTGCCAACTCCTCAGCTAGGAAAAAAGGCAAGAGCTGGCACCTCCAGAGGAGAACAGCAGGTAGGGTGAGGTTCCTGTGCTTGGCACCTCATCTCTTCATCTCTCATCCAGTGAACTTTGTGTTCCCTGGAGGGTTTTTAACCTTGACCCCTTGCGCTGAGATTCCGAGGTGATTTTTGGAGCCTGTTGCCGGTTTCATTTCAGGCCTCCTGGGCCAGGAGCCAAATGAAAGCTCCCTGCCTCGGTTCCATGAGGAAGTGCTAACTCACTGCCTTTTAGCCTGGGCTGATGATGAAACTTGGTGGCTCCTCCTCTTGGCCTTATTAGCGTGGGGAAACCGCCAGCATAAAATGCTGTCCATGTCCCGCCGTGGCAACACGGACCTCGGGAATTCTGGCAGTACCTTCCTCAGCCTGGTGCTGTTTGCATCCTCATCCTCACCTCCAGCTGCAGCAATGACCAGCATCATGGAAGCACCAGCCATGCTGGAAGATGGGAATGCTCCACAGAGAAGGAGATCCATGTGCCTGCGGGTGGCTCTCATGTTTGTGTTGATTATTGTTTCAGCCCTGGTTCCCACAGTCTTCTGTTTGCTCCACCATCAGCAGGTAAGGACAAAGCAAAATTCTTAACTCTGCTCTGTAGTATTCCTAATTATTAACAGTGCTGTGTTGATGCTATCAGCTGACTCCAACCGAGTAATTCTCTCCTCTTTGAAGAGTGCTAATGGCTTTTAGTTTCCAAGATTTCAGCTGATAATGTTTTCACCAATCCTTTATTGTCTCACCAATTCCTAAATGTCTTCAGTGTTTTCCATTCATTTCCTTAAGCTTAAAAAAAAGGTCAGGTTTTATTTCTCCGGTTTTTCTTCTCCTGCACCAGTGATGTGCTCTGTTCCAATGTGATACCAAGTGATGATGCTCTATAGGCACCAGAGAGGTTGAGAAGTCATGATAATTCACCAGGCATAAAGCCTTTTCACTATTTGTTTTACCAATCTAGCACAAAAACCAGTTACTGAACCAAGTTTTGTTCTGCATTTCATGAGCTAATCCCAATGAGCTTTTTCTAACTGTACACACAGTACTAAACAGAAACACAGGGTAAGCCAAGTGGTTCATGTGCCGAGCGCCTACTTCTTATTTTCTGCTTTCCAAACTGTGATTCTGTGTCCTGGAGGAGCCAAGATCTAATTTGGGATGCTGGGTTGAGATACCCCATTGTAGTGTACCTCCCTCCAGTTCCAGTTCTTCAGGGGAAGACACAAGGAAAAATCTTCCTTCCTTAGCTTCCTTCTGTTCAGAGAAAGGGTAGATTGTTCTCGTAGTCTGGGAGCTGCTTGGGGCATAATGATACCAGGAACCCCTCTGAGGACTGATCCTACAAGGCACTGATTTTTTAAAAATAAAATATGAAGTCTGCTTAATTCCCACAAAGGAGGAATGTTCTCTGCACCTTACAAGAGGAATATATAAAAAAAACCCCTGAAAGTAAATTAATTGCCTTTAATCGACTTTTAGCCTGAACCCCACAGCTTCCATAATCTATTTGGGAGCTGTGAAGCAGCAGCTCTGTGACCTGCAGTCAAAACTGCATCCCTCTGATGGAAAGGAGCAGAAAGATGTTCACACACATTCCACTCCTTCCCTTTTTTTTTTTTTTTTTTTTTTTTTTTTTTTTTTTTTTTTTTTTCCAGAGAGGTTACTTTAGTAAAAACAGAAAGTTTCTTTAGTAAGTGAAAGGAGTGCATTCAGTCCTGCTGATTCCTATTGTTTGGTGAAAGCAGGAGCAGGCAATGAAAGCCTTTCCCTGCAAGGCAGCCAACAACCTCCCCAGCACTCAGGACAGCAACTTCCCGAGGAAGGAATGAGGCTGTGCTCCAATGGCAAATTTAAGCATTTCAGAGCTTGCATTCATTAAGATGTGAGAGATGTGAGGCAGATTCAGGTGCCTGTATCTGTAAGCTGACCCCAAATCTGCTTTTTACGGGCTCTGCCAGAGAGAGAATGGAGCTGCTGTGTAGGAAAAGCATGAGCTGCATGAGCAAAGCCCAAGCTATGAGTCATGGGAATAGACTGAAATCTCTTGCCACTGACAGTTTCTCATGATGGAGCCACCTCCTTCCCTGGGCTGGAAAGACACTGCAGAACTGACTACTGCATCAGAAAGCCTGTCACCCTGAGCTAAGTGTGTACAGCAGTTAGAGAGAAGGATTAAAAGTCAGCAGCTGCCCTCCCTACCTGGTGTGATTGGGCTGATTTTATTTGCCTGAGTGATTCCAAACCACTCTGCACAGAAGGGAAGGTTCATGGGTTTAATGAGGGTGAATTAGCATAATGCTTTACAGCTTCCCACATTTATGCACTGGCTTTAAGTCAAGTCCTTGTCCACAGAGTTTGTGAGCACCCACAAGAGCTGAGTCCACGGATGGAATGAAATCCTGTCACCCAAGAGGAATGTAGAACTTTCACCAGGTCTACTGCAGGTCATTGCTGATTGGTTGTCTTATTTTTTTTCTTTTTTTAAGTTTGTGAAAATACCACCAAAATGGATATGAAAAAAATTGACCTAGTTCAAACATTCCAAACTTTGCTGGAAAACATGTTTTTTCATAATAAAACAGTGCTTGTGTTTGTAATGGTGGGTAGAAAGAGAACTCTTCTTCCTGAGAGAATGCTTTTGCACTCTTATAATGATAATGCTCCTCTACTGAGCTCACTGAAAAATAGAAAATGACGGGAGAAAACACTGACCAAGCCCTGCTTTTTTCCACAGGCAACAGGGTCATGCTGGGTACATGGAAATTGTAAGTATGAAGATTCCAGAGCTGTTTTCTGGCTTGTGCTTTGACAAAAGATGACTGTGTCACAGGCCTGGTGCCTGTTTAAGGACAGGGCTCAGCACTGACAGAGCCCCCAGGGCACCGTGGCCGTGACAGATGGAGCTGCCCAGCTCTGCACCCAGGGCTGGCAGCCAGCAGCTGCCTCTCTGACTCTGCATGAGTCAGCTGCGTGCACCTCCCCAAAAACAGCCTGTGAAACCAGCACCACAGCGATGCCTTCAGTTTTAGCTTTCATGTTTTCCAAATTCTGTTCTGCATTAGTGTGTAACTCTAAACTGCATATAAAGTTTTAGCAAGTTCTCCTCACAGCTCAGTCATACAAAACAATCCTTTTACAGCCCCAGAACTAAGGACACTGTTGCAGCTTCAGGCCCCAAAAGTGCAAACAACAGTGAATTGAGGAGAGCAAACTGGGAGGATGGGATTCACAACCTGAATCTGTAATTGGACAATTAACCCCAATACGTAAAAATAGACCAAAATTTACAAAAGTGTGGAAACTCATGACCCCTGGTCCATCTTGGGTGTAGCCTCAGTCAGGCTCTTGTACTGCCTAAGGTGCATCCTTTGAAGGCCTTTTAATAAATACCTACTTTATAATAAATACCTACTTTATTCCTTTAACACTGTCCAGCCTCTCTTCTAGGCAGCCTCTCAAAGCATCAGCGGGGCTCATCAGATTTACTGCTGCTGGGTGTTAATCACCAGCTCTCTAAGCAAACCCCTTGGCAGTTCTTGAGTAACGCCCTGTAGAGTAGCTGAGACCTTCAGAGAGGTTTAATTAATTCAATGAAAAACTTAATTTCAGATAATGACTGTTCCCCTCAGGAAGGGCTATAACCACAGCAGTCAGCAAGAAGATTACTGTAATCCTCATTAGCCTCAGATCCAGCTGAAATTCCACCTAGAAATTTTTTCTTATTAGAGACCAGCTGAGACCCAACCCTCAGTCTTGAAGATCCTCCATCTCCAGGGTGCTTTCGACAGCTAAGCTGCCCTGGCAAGGAGCACCTCCAAGCCACCCACAGCACAGAGGTCCTCCACAGCCTCTCCTGGCAGATTGAGGCCCCTTTCTAGCACTTCTTAGAAGTCAGTAACTCAAAAAGAATGATCAATAGTAATTACAATAACCGCAACTAGAATAATAAGTGAATAATAATTATTAGAAAGTCAAGAAATGAATGGGGAATGAGAGAATGGGAAACAGTGATAAAACACACTCATGTACACAACGAGGTTATCCTTGGGCATAATTAATCACCACACCATTTTGTCTGTGCTTTCCTCAGTAAGCGAGTCTCCTACACTAGACCCAGGAGTTTTGAGCTGGGACTGGAACTTGGAGCACTGCAATGGGATGGTGCAGGGCCAAGGGCAGCACCTCATCATCCAGGAGACTGGCATCTACTTCATCTATGCTCAGCTCTACCGCGAGAAGACAGTCAAAGAGTCTCTTACGCTGATGCTTTTCAAAGACCCCCACCAAGTCCTCCTCAACAAAGCTGTGGCACACGAGAATGGCACAATAAATTTTGCAAGACCCTTTTTCCTTCAGAAGGGAGAAAAATTGTACTGTGTGAGAAACGATAATAAGGACCACACTGTGCTAAATCAGACTTATTGGGGCCTGTTTAAAATGTAGCAGGATTCTGCTCTGAGTCAGCTCCTCCCTCATTTCTTCCAGGAAACATTAGGTCGTGGATGAAGAATCTGCAATTTCTCTTCAGGTGAAATTCAGCTTGCTGGAATAGGTGCTATAGTAAGCTTTTATCCTGCAGTGACAGTGAACAGCAAACTTCGGTAATGATGGATGGCTTCTGAAGGACACAAAGTATGAGCAAAAGATGGAGGGGAAAAAAATCTCGATGCATTGTGGGGCTGACTCTAAGATCCTGGAAAAACAAGTCCCTGTATTGAGTCTGTTCCGAGCTGGGGAGGAGCTCTACTCTGCAGCTGGCTGCATTTCAGAACTGGGTACCCATCAGTCCCTTGGGACCCTTCTAACAAGAGGTGCTACACAAAGAAAAGATATTTTATATCCTTCCCCCACAACCTGCCAGTGAAGCAACCCTGTCCACAGCAGAGGGACAGAAATGGTGCAGAAATAACACAAGAAAAGCTTCTCAGCCCCATTCACAGCTTTGCCACTAGCAAGTGAAATATGCCAGGGAAGCTCCATCTTCACGGGTAGTTCAGAGCACAAGCAGTTTTCCAGTGAAGTACAAGCAGTGTAAATCCATGCCAGCTCTGTGCCACAGTCCAGACAGCCCCACCACAGGGAGCCTGGGATGCAGCCCATGCAGATGCTACAGGGAGAGGATCACTGCTGGCTGAGCAGCACGAAGTTGAGGTTGCTGAGTGTAACAGAGGTGGTGGAGGAGAGCTAATGGTAGAAAGATGCATTTGAAGAGAGTGAGCACAGAGTGGAGACAAGAGGATGGAGGCTTGGAGAGCTGCTCTCAGAATTTTCTTTTTCTATGCTGTGTAGTGGGTGCTGCAAACAGGGCAAGGCTGACACGGTCCTGCCATGAAGGGCTGAGCATCCCTCCCTGACCACCCCCTCCCACAGACACAGTTCTGATACCTGGCACAAACACTGCCAGAAACACAGCAGGGAAAACCTGAGCTAGCAGGGAAGCAGGACACCCTTCACCTGCTCACCTCAGGGTCTGTCTGCAGTGCTTCCCCAAATCAGCATCCAATCACCTGCAGATCACAGGAACACCTCAAAACCTCAGCAAAGGCAAAGTGCTCTGGGAAGAGTAAGTGGCTGTGGCTGCAGGACAGCCCAGCTGCCTCAGCCTGGTTCCTCCTCTGCCTTGCCTGGGCAGGCTTTCCCAGGGGTTCTGGTTTTTGCTTTCCTGCCTCCCAGACCTTTGTGGGTGACTGCTACTACCATTCCTCACAGCTGGTCGCATTTCCCTTTTCATGGGAAAGCAAAGCAACAGAGAAGCTGGATGGAAGTAAATTATTATTTGGGGTGGACTAAGGCAGTTAGGAGTGCTATTTGCTCTTATTATTTTATATTCTATGTATCGTAATTTCAGAGAATGTAGAGTCAAGTTTTTGCAGACACGTCTGCAGTCCTGTGTTCAGTTTCATACAGGCTGTTACCAATTAAAATTATACTTTAGTTCTTACATTGCTTTGTTGATTTCCTTAATTTAAAATTAAAGAAAAAAGGAGAAAACCAAAAAACACCCTTACAAACCGCAAACATATCTCAGTTCTTTGATACAGGCTGAAAAAATAACTGACTGATATATTTCTCTATCCTTAGTCTGCTTTCACTAAAGGGGCTCCCCTTCTCTAGGAGGCTGGCAGTGGCAGCACAGAGTGAGATCAGTTTGCATTGCACAGTCCCAGGGTAGAACTCATTTTCCCAGCACACAGGGGAGCATCATGCACCACCCACGCTCTCCAGTCCCTTTCTGAGGCAAAGCAAATCCAAAAGGGTCTACTGGGGATGAAGAACTTCTTGTTCTGCACATCAGACCAGCAAAATCCCAGACCTTGCAACAACTGGCCTGATGATCTGGCTCCAAGATTCCAATGATCAGCTAAGCCTAAGGAGAAGAAAATCCTTACAGTGCACCAGTTCCTCCTCCCTTTTACTTAGTGAACCAAAAATCACTCAGGCAGCAGAGCTGGAAGCAGTGTCCTGTGCTTTTAGGCAGAGACACAGCTAAGTCCTTCCTGGGATGGGAGCAGCTCTGAGCATCCCAGGGCCCACAGGCAAACCAAGGAGCTCCAGGCTCTGCAGGGACAGGGTTCACAGAGTCCCCTTGGAGGACTCTGGTAGGGACAGGACAGTCCAGGCTGCTGGGTCACCAGCCTGCCTGGGTCTGGGTCACAGCCTGTGGCCAGCTGTGCCAGGATGTTAATGGTTAAATGCTCCAGGAACTGCCTTGGTGCAGAGCACACAGCTTTATCCAAGCGCTCTTCCAGCAGGAACTGAAGCCACCAGAGCTCCTCTCCCCAGTCACCCTGTCCCAGGCTCTGGCTCCTGCATTTATTCTCTTGCTGGACACCCACACCTATTTCCTTCTCCCTCTGCTTCCCAAAAGGCAGGTAACACCTTCCCTTTGTGTCTCCCTGGATGGGTCTCAGCCTGCTTTTCTGGGGTCCATCACCTGCAGAGCTCTCCTGGTCAGACAATCAGGTACCCACCAGTGCTGCTGACACAGCATCACCTCTCCAGCTCCTTTCAGTAGGAGACATTCCAATGTGCTAAATGGGTCACATTGTTAAAACAAATATTCCCAAGGTAAATTTATGAAGTACTGCAAAGGGGCAGATGTGGGAACGCTGCAGGATCCAGAGCCTCTTTGTCCCCTGCAGCTGCAGCATCCGGCACCAAAGCACCAGCTGCAAAATTGGAATCTGCACACGTGGCAAGTTCCTGCTTGTCCCTGTTCATCCCAAACAGTCCAGCCTTGCACTGCTGGACAGCAGCACATGGTCTTTTGGCTTGAGCATTGATCCTGACCTTAAAAGAAATCCAGAGACTACGGCGCATTTACTCTGTGAAGCAGCTGCATTTTCTGACTCAAAAATTCTTCTTGTCTCACAGCACCACATTCCTGCTGCAGCCTGGAGTGGAACCTCTGAAGTCACAGCTGATTTGGCCCCATGAAGAGCTGCAGACGCAGAATTTCCAACCTGACAGGAATGCTGCAAGCAGCCCCACAGCTGCAGCAGCAGATTTGGGGGACAGAGGTGCTATCCCTCACTCACACTCTCATTCTCCAGCCTGGCCAGTGGAAAACCCAAATGGACATTGGCAGATTATGGCTAATGGCCAGCAATTGAATGCCAGTACTAATTGCTTATCCTTCTCTAGGAGTAGTCAATGCTAGCATGAACCAAATGCCAGTGTTTGGATTCCTTCAAGATTTAAGCGTTCCTCCTTTACTTGTCCTTGGCACCTGGGAATGCACAGCAGATCCAAAAGACATGTCACCCCACACACCTCAGGATGGAAATGCTGCCTCTCTGAAAAAAAATCTTATGCAGAACTTTCAAACCAATTACTTAGATTAAACCCCTCTTTTTTCAACATTTTGAAATTACGACTTGTCTCTTGGAAAGCCTTTTCACTAAGGTGCGGGGTTGCGAAAAAGTAGTGTATTTCTTTATGTCACAATGCATTTTAACTAAATGTGCTTTCAAATCTGTGGGAAGTATAATTTAAAAGAAAATGAACACATCATGAGATTGACTGTATAAATAGATAGTCATGTGCCTTCAACCATGAAAAAAATTGTGGTGGTTCTTTCAACAGGACTAGGGGATTTTTCTTTGTCAGAAGCTTACTACCCTGCACAGCCTCCCTAGGATCAGAGATGCAGATGGCCCTTGAAGGAGACATTTCAGTCTCTTCAGAAGTTACCCAAAATGTAGTCCTAAAAAAGAAATAATCAGATTTTTAAACAAATAAATACTTGAACACAAGTAACCACAATATAATCAGCAGTTCTTTTGTTCAACAAACAGCCACAGCCACCTATCACCCCCACACCTTGGTACTTTACACGCTCTATAGTCAACGGAGGTTGTTCAAGGATGATCTCTGGAAGTTCATCCAGAAAGTGCCACAAAGCACATCCAAACCAACACAGGAGGCAGAGACATTCCTGATGATGCTGTGCAGATCCCCATTGTTGGGGACACTTCCCCTACAGAGCCTTCTCAGGCTGCTCTCAAAATCACCAAACCTTGCAGGGTGAAGCAGTCCCAGTCCTCAAGTGCCCAAAGAATCCAAAGACAGGGTTTTGCCTGTGTCTCAAAACCAAGGGAAACTTCACTGGATCAGTGAAATGAGTGGACGGTGTTATCCCTCTGCTCTCAAACCACGAGCCCAGCCAAAGGAGGAAGGGTAAGTGAAAATCTTTAATTTGGGTTGCTTCAAGTAAACTAGAACCCAATTTTATAGAGTACGTTCTATTGTGTAAGCAGAAATAACATTAATTTTGGCTCTAACCTCCAGTGCTCAAGGCTTCTGCAGCTCACTGCAATAAAATGATGCAGATAAAGACATTGCAGCTAAGAAATCTGGCTTTGTTCCTGGAGGGAGGTGGCTGCACTGAAAAGCCTTTCCTCTGGATGACACAGCCTGTGCCTCCAGGGCAAAAATGTACTGTCTCAATAGTATTTTTCCAGGGAATAAATTCAGTCTGGTACCACAAATTATGGACTGGTAATTTCAGCTCTAAAGACAAGCACATGGAAAGTTCAAAACTGCTGAAACAGCATGCCAAGGGAGCCAGTGGAGATGTAACTTTGTTATTCCCATCCCGGCAGAGTGACAACAGCTTTTACCCATTTAATTATATGTCCCCTAAATCTTCTTTAGGTGAATGAAGCAGGTCATTGTTTCATAGCTGGGTGGAGGTCTAATGGTGCAACCCAAAAGGCACCAGGTTTCTGGTGACAAGTCAAACACCCCAGCTGAGGCACGGCTCTTTGGTCTTCTGCTCTCTTCTCCCAGATCAGAGAAGGGCTGGCACCATACACAGCTTCTCCACCTCCCAGACACACCACAAGCTGCCTCACCATGGGAGGTGACAGGAGCAGAGGCTTTGTGAGGAACCAGCCACATCCAGGTTTCTCTGTGCTCTGGGAGTCCACAGTTCTGGGCACAGCACCTTTGCCCAGAGAGCAAGAGAGCCTCTATCATCCCAGATTTTGGTCTAATAGGCAGAACACCACTTGGAAAGGATGAAAGTAGCATCAGCACTTTAGAGATAGGGAAGAAAGTCACAGCAAGATGATGTGATTTTCTTAGGGTCACCAGAAGTGTAGACAAGCAGAGATGAAACTCTACCACGGGACTTGGGGGAAGGCATCGTCTCCTGTTATGAGGAACAGTGGCCAGCAGGATCAGGGAAGTGATGCTTCCCATGTGCTCAGCACTGGTCAGGCCACACCTCGAGTTCTGGGTCCAGTTCTGGGCCCCTCAGTTTAGGATGGATGTTGAGATGCTGGAGCATGTCCAGAGAAAGGCAACAAAGCTGAAGAAGGGTTTGGAGCACAAGTCTGCTGCGGACTGGCTGAGTGAACTGGTGGAGTTTAGCCTGGAGAAAAGGTGCTTAGGGAGGACCTTATCACTGCGTGAAAGGAGATTGGAGCCAGGTGGCGTTTGGCCTGTTCTCCCAGGCTGTTTGTGTTAGCACAAGAGGACACAGCCTGAAGCTGCGCCAGGGGCGGTTCAGATTGGACATTCGGAGGAATTTCTACACAGAAAAGGTGACTGGACACTGGAATGGGCTGCCCTGGGAGGTGGTGGAGTCACTGCCTCTGG
>VZUI01042176.1:24569-53770 GCA_013401135.1 Cettia cetti | reverse complement strand
AAGGAAGGAAGGAAGGAAGGAAGGAAGGAAGGAAGGAAGGAAGGAAGGAAGGAAGGAAGGAAGGAAGGAAGGAAGGAGGCAAACCTAGAAACTTAGGTATTTTTCATTTCATAAGCCACCCAGCACAAGAACCACTATTTTACACAAGAACCAACAAAAATGCCACTGTTCCTCTCTAAAATGTATCACATGTTCTACAATTCCTATTTACCAAATGATGTAGTTGCATGTCATGACTCTATGTTATCTGCTGAATACACGTTCTTATTCAGTCCTGTTTAAAATCTCTATTGATGATCTAGGTGAGGGGATTGAGTGTACCCTCAGAAGACAGTTAGTTGACTGGGTCTGCTGGAGGGCAGGAAGGTTCTGCAGAGGGCTATGGACAGGCTGGACAGATGGGTTGAGGCCAACAATATGTCTGATAAGGAAAAGTGCCGGGTCTTGCCCTTGGGTCACAACAACCCAGACAGTGATACAGGGAGCGGGCAGAGCGGCATAGAGGAAAAAGGACCTGGGGGTGCTGGTGACAGCAGCTGAACATGAGCCAGCAGTGCCCAGGTGGCCAAGGAGGCCAAAGGCATCCTGGCTTGTCTCAGCAATAGTGTGGCCAGCAGGGTCAGGGCAGGGATTGTCCCCCTGTACTTGGCACTGGTTAGGTTGCACCTCAAATACCATTTTGCATTTTGGACCTCTCACTACAAAAAAGACATTGAGCTGCTGGAGTATGCGCAGAAAAGGGCAACAAAACTGGTGAAAGATCTAGACAGTAAGTTCTATGATGAGCAGCTGAAGGAGCTGGGGTTATTTAGCCTGGCAAAAAAAACCCCAAACAAACAAACAAAAAAACGACAGGGGAGACCTTATCTCTAGCTCTATCTCTCTCTAGCTGCCAAAGAGGGGATCGTAGCCAGGTGGGTGTCAGACTGGAAAACTAATGACAGAATGAGAGGACATAGCCTGAAGCTATGCCAGGGGAGGTTCAGGTTGGACATCAGGAAGGATTTCTTCACAGAAAAAGTTTTTGGACATTGGAATGAACTGCCCAGGGTGTGGTGGGTGGTGTGATGTGTTCACCATCTCTGGAAGTGTTGAAGAAATGGCTGGGCATGGCACTTAGTGCTATGGTCTAATTGTCAGCATAGGCATGGATCAAAGGTTTGATTCAATGATCTCAGAAGTCTTTTCCAAATTAAATAAGTCTGTGATTCTGTGATTCATAGCAGAACAGTTGATTAGCATACTGATGATACCGATCCGTTGTGCAACATATTAGACCTTGGAATCTCAAGAAGGCCCTGTTACTTGGACAAGAATAATAAACTTCTGTGCAGTCAAGAGTTAGGGAATGCCATAGAAAAGGCATCTGTAACTGTAACTGTATGGGACAAATGTAACTGAATGGGACAAAATACAGACTCTTCTGCAGGCCAGGTAGGCTATTTTCAGAATCTACTTAATCAATTTCTTATAACATTCAAAAGACCTACTCATCAAAAGCCTCCAGTATGAAAAACTTTAACCTACAATGCTCTGAAGCCTTTAATTGTTTAATTAGAATAGCCTACATTATTACCTGCATTACACACAAATTCTTTTTCTTTCTTGGAAGGCAAAGGGTAGTGGAATGATCTTCAAGGAGACAGCCAGCCAAGAAGATTCACCTATACAAAAGACAAAATCTGGAATTTAAAAGTGCTTTATAACGTGGGATTAGAATGTAAGTAATCATGAAAACCTAAATAAAAGCAGCATGGATGTTTGTCTTTCATTATGGAAGACAAACTGATTAGGTTTATCTTTATAAGGAAGCAGTTCCTTCTCATTAATTATTACTTGAGCTAATGGGGAGCCAAGAGATGGTCTATACAATATGGTATTCAGAGTCTAGAGGCAGTGTTATTCATCCATTCTGTGTATTATACAGAACTTTTGTGGGTTTTAACAGTCTTACACTTGTGTTTCTAATTAATATTTTAAATGTGTAAATGTAATTCAGCTGTATCTCACTTATCTGGTCCACAATGACTATATCTATACAAAAAAAAAAAAATCAGAAAATTTTTACAGACATTAAAATGCAATTTTTTATACTGTAAGTCACTTGAACAGCCCTTTGCATTGTTTTTGTGTAATCCAAATAATATTAATCCAAAACATTTCTGTGAACAAGTCAATGTTAGCATGGACCTGGAATCAGTTTGGTAATTTTTAGGTATGCTATATGTACTTTGTTAACACATGAGTCATAGGGGTATTCTGCTGTATAGTATTAAAAACTTAGAGGTGAGATATCAGAAAACGTTTCTTAAAAGAAAAAAAAAAATAGTCAATGTTACTGACAGAAGTGAAATTCAGATTTCGGTCACACTTGACCATGCAAAATTTCATTAAGAACAAGTAAGTCTTCCATGTAATACAGTACATACAAGAAATGTGGCGGTTTGTGATTCTTTTCTCTCTAAATCTGGCTATGGGGTTGGTGACAATCGGACAATTATAACTGTTAAAATAAAATATAAATATTAAAGTAGCTCTGATGACTGAAACCTCTGTGTTTTATTCTAATGTGATTTCTGTGATTTTAAATGAGTGCCTCATTTGAAGCTAATGAAATTACACGACTGTGAAAGCAGGATGTGAGGATTTAGGTTGTTTGGGTACATTTATGTTGCTAAAAATATATATGGAAATGAATGCAAGTCTTGGACCACTGATCTTCCACAAAGAAGATTTTTTTTCCCCCTGTATTTTGCTTCCAGTGGCTCCAGCAAGCTGCACACAACAATACCTGGTCATGGTCTTCAGCTCCACTGATGTCCAATACTTCTCCTGGAAATGATTGTGGGCAAAACTATCACAGACTTGTCTTCCTTGCCTTACATCATCTTCTGACACCACCGTGCTTTGTGTTTTCTCATGTGTTCTCATCTGTCCCAAAGACAGAGCATGTACTCTTGTTTTTTCATTATATAAATGCTGTTCCTGTGGCCTACAATACAATCCTTGCAGTATTTATTGAGTCTGAAAAGAACCTCCTATCTCTTAATAACAAAAGATAACAATGGTATCACAGGCCAGAGGGGCAAAGAAGGATGGAGGGATAAGCCACACACTGTAGGTATGGCTGCTTTCTCTGGATGAGCTGACATTACCCAGAAGAGAGCTGAGCCCGACCATTTCAGTTAGCCTGGGGTCTGGGGACTAGAGCTCTGTTGCTTGGTGACATGGACAGTTCAGCCAAAAGAACAAACATTCAAGATACTAGCACTTGGAAACACAAAACATAGTACATGACAGACTGAGAGAAAGAGAAATTGAAAGCAGAGAAGCAAAGGAAAGATTCATAAAAATGGAAGGGATATGTTTATAACAGAGAGAAACTTTTTACATTAGCCAAGGAAAAAGGAAACAGATTGCAATGTGGAGGCAGATGCACAACATAATTAAGGATAGGAGTCACAGAAGGGAAGAGGGATTATAAACTCCTGACTGAGCAAAGCATTTGTGTAAATTATTTTTAAGAATACTTATGAAACTGGGACAAGAAAATACATACAGTTATTTTACTGCAATATGAAGATAATTCTTGTACTGCAATATGAAGATAATTCTTAACTAAGTAAAGACATAGTTAAAGGTAGCTTTGGAGGATCTTTGCATGTTTAGTGACTATATGCATCTTCTACCACATGATCCATGAGCTTACAGGTATGAGAGTGGATGGGCTTAAGCTACTTCTAAATCATTCAGTCAAAATTACTGCAATGATTTAGGGCAACTGTGCTGCAGCATCCCATTTACATGAAAGGCTAAGAAAAAAGAGTACCACAATGTCTGCCAGCGAGACCAATGGATCTGAGAGGTATGCAACCAAATGAGGCTTCAGGGCATGTAATTCAAAGCCAGAGGAGGCCCAAGAAATAGCATGAATGGATCGTATGGATCTAATGGATCGTAATTTTATTAGGAATTTTAAAAATATTAGCTATCATTAGCTTTTGAAAGCTAAGTGTTTATTATGAAGTTCTACTATTTATTGCAACAAACTTGAAATACTGAAATTATTTGCAAAGTGCAAAGACAGTATCAACATTCTTTTTTTTTGTTCAATGAAGAAATGAAGATAGAAGAAATAAAGCAATTTGAGATAAAGAGCTTTGTAATGTCAGGTTCTCAAGATTACATGGAGATAATTTTAAGGTTCTGTGTAGACCAAATCTCACAGACCTAACAGAAATAAAGAAAATCTTGTAAGGCAACTCTCTACCTCATTGAAAATGTCATGCCCAATAAACATACTTGCAAGGAAGAAGCCTGACAAAAACAAGAGCTGTAGAAGTCACTATCTCCCATCTTCATCAGAAGGCTGTCAATAAATTAAGACCTCGGAATCTCAGGCTCTCAGGCTTCTTAGCAATATAAATGGTTTTTGTGTTTCTGCACAGCTACCTCTGAGTTGAAACATTAAAGTAAGCCATGCACATTTCTCAGGGGAACACAGACATACAAGGGATACCTTTGTGTAGGTACAATCAGAATTTACCGGAAGATGCCGGAATGCTCCCCACTGATTATTGTCAGCTGTATTAATGCAATTACGGTGGCTTGAACACTTTGGTACTTTCCAAGGACCTATTTATATAGCAGTCTATTACTAAACTCTGACAACAGCAGCCCAAATTATGATGCACTTACTCACTCTGGAGAGTACTTTGTACCATGAGCAGTCTCACTTTGAATAAAGCATTCACGATCTGGCCCATTACCCTTTAATTATAGATGTTTCAGAGAAGAGTGAGCATCAGGGTTTACTGCACTATTTATAAAACAAGCTACCAGCCAAACGTTGTAGGACTTGTACAGCTTTAAAACCCCCAAATTCTTTCCCTTTAGGAGCTCTTCCACTGTGCACTTGAAGCTCTTGATAGATTTGGATGTATCAAGAACTTCATTGTAGTAAAAAAAGGCATCTACAGATGAGAAATAATCCCACTCTTGGAAAAATCCAACAGTTAATTCAAACAGCTGATTTATAACTTCTGTTTTGGAAATAAAATACGAGTTTATTAAATTAAATATGTGTTTATTAATGCTGGCAATAAAGCATTTTGCACTCCTAGCATGTCATCCTCCTGTAAAGCATTTTAGGATGCACTACAATGCCTATCATTGTGTGAGCTGGATACCCTCTGAAATTCAATGAAATCTGGATTCGTTGTCTCTTATACAAATATAACTACACCAAAACTACACTAATCTCTGGCAAAAACTAGGAGTAAGCATCTCTTGGAATGAAGAGTTCCCCATTCCTTCATTAACAGAGAGCTACCACTTTGATTTGAAGTTGCTATCACTAAATATTGGTTGAAGTAGGACACGAGCCTGAAGCAGCATGCTTGGATTCAGCTGCACAGGTGAGATTTTCTCAGTGCTTAGGGAGAAGCATGGATGGTATTCCTGGGCACCAGAGGGGGGATACGTGATATGTTTCCCTATGCCACATAAAAGGTGGAACAAAGAAAATGTGCCAGAGGTCTCCAACTGTTCTGACCTTACTTAGTGTCTCTTGGCTCTCTGCCACTACACCCTAATGTAAAATTTGCTCATTTTCCCCATTGTGCCCAATTCAAGAATTCATGGGGAATGTGTCCTCCTTCTTAAATTTATTCTTGTGGTTCAGAACTCATACTGTTTTTCCTGGCTTTTCTGAGATTTTTTCATGTTATATAGAGGCTGCAGGTTGTATACAGTTACTAAAATATATGTATATCCAATGCAGCTTATTCTCTGTAAAAGTTATTTTCAGCTTTCACCAAATAGACATTCCTCTCCATGATAGTTCCTGCGCCCTACATACTTATATGAACTTCTTTGCATGTTTTTTGAGTGGGTCATTATCTGACATCCTTCCTTATCTTTATTTATCCTTACAATAACCTATCAGGATGAAAATTACTATCTTCCATCCAGAAGGAATGCCACAGCAGGCTTGTCTGTATTTCTTCTGGTTTGCATGGCATAACTCCCCTAACCATTACCTTCTCCTCCCACTTCCAGAGGAAGTTGCTCACAGAGGTGAAAGGATTCTTCTGCAGGGGTAGGTTTAACAGCCCTCTCCAAATGGGAGGCAGTCTATCTTTGCTAAAGGAAGTTTACCTGGGATAATTGCTTCTCTATAAGAGTATTTCAATAAATAGCTATTCCAGTGAAGCACAGCTCTATCACTCTGTGTTTCCATCCAGTAAAGTTAAACTGGCAAAACTTCTAAGTCTACAAACAGCAAAGTCAGAGAGACTTGTATGTGGATGTAAAGAAAGGGCATGGAAAAACAGAGGGTTGTTTCTTTGGGTACAAATGATACTTGCTTTGTGTTCTAAAGGAAAGTACTGGATCAGCTGACTTGTTGCTGTCAGCCTCCATCAGATGCTACTGACAGGAACTAGGGAGTTGTGATAATTTTTTGAGAAATAGCTGGAGAACTCCACAGCGACAGGAAGGGGTAGAATTACACTTGTATTCAGTATGTTCCCTACCACCTATAATGACAGGAATGTGAAAAAAATGTTCTTGGCTTGTGCTGAAGTTTCATATAAAATGGAAGTGGTTCTTTTGCTCCAGGTGCTCTCTGGGAGCAGGCTGCTCTACAAGGTCACAATATAGAGATCAGAGAGCCTGCAATAAAGGGTAAATGGTAAATATCCTTTACATGAAACATGATAGTCGCAGATCCAATGCTATGCTTTCTAGCCTCTGTATGTGAAGACATTGTACCATAATACAAAGTGGAATCAGAAAGCCTAAGTAAGGTGTTGAATGAGTATCAGCCTAGTGTCATTTAACAAAAAATATTAGGCACAGGGGCTTAGAGGAATTTAGGTCATCTGACTCAGACACTCAGTTCACTGAGTCCATCCTAAGTACTGCCTTTTAAATACCCTGTTTTGGAGAAGAGCTTTGGGTGTGTAACAGAAATGACTTGATTTCTAATAATAGTCAATTAGACCTTCTCTGTAATTGTATTTGGAAATGCAATGTAAGTGCTTCTGCTGGAAAAAGCTAATTTGTTTTAATTTTCCTATCATTTCTAAAAATAGATTAGAATGAAATGTCATGTACCTTTGGAACGTGTATGTTTGGTAACTAACAAACTCACTTTGTCACTGTTTATGATCTCAGAATTCTTTCCATGGAAACTATTAAAAGATCACTACTATCATCAAGCAGCAATGAATGCTGATCATATTTTAGAGAGTCATTAGGGAAAGGACAATCCTAAGGCCTTAAAGTGGGATGTGGAGTACCTTTTTTGTGTATATATGGTTTATGTGTTCATAGACAGAAATTTTTGGTTTGAAGATTCTAAGTCATGCATACTACCTCTTACAGAAAAGTATTTGTCAGTCAGAGACTTTGCTGGGTTCATACATTTTCATAAATAGCAATTTTTTAAACCTGTAAGGTACTACAGTCTCAGTTTCCATTAGCACTTTTTAAGGGTATCCATAACCTCGCAGAACTGAGGTGTTCACTGAAAGCAAGACTCTGAATTGTCTCCTCTAAGAAAACAGAGGTCTTCAGGTGAATGTACTTGTACTTCCACTAGAAGATGTCACTGCACTGCCAAGGCAGTGTAAAGGACTACTCAAACAAACATTTGGTGCAGGACTCATTCACTGATGTAAGCTGTCCCTGTGGAAAGGTCTGATATTTACTCAAAACCAAATAGAAAAGAAATACACAAATCCACAGTATTTCTTTCAGTAGTTCTCTGTGTGAGGGCATTTTCCCTATTTCACTCACAGCATTTTTGCTGCCAGAACAGGGATTCCATAGCATAAGATTTCACTAGTATAGTGGAAATGAGAATGGTTCTAAAAGATTTATTGTATATGCATGATTATAATTCAGCTAATTAGCCTAATTTAATCTGCTACTGAAGAACTGCCATTGATTTATAGGACAGCCCTGGAAGCAAAGGAGAAAATGTTGTCAGTAGAGAACATATATGCACGCAGATAAATATCATAGCAGAAGATAACTTTCATTAGTGAAGGCATTTGTTCACACTTTCCTGATATTAATCTGCTAGCAGATTTTCACATCAGCTGAAACTCTTCTCTAACATTTGAGAAGATTTAATTAGAATGAAGAAGCAAAATGAATTTCCAGATCTGTATTAAAGCAAAAAATATAAACACAGGTATGGATTTGAGATGACAAGGTGAACATGGAGGTTTAAAATTGTTTTACTCAGAGTTGAAACAGAAATAAATAATGGATGAACAAAGGTGTCTAAAACCTTGACTTGTTAATCTAATAAATAATAGATATTAATACTTGCAGCTGTTTGCTAATACAGACCCTAAATAATATGATTTGGCAAGTATAATGGTTTTATAATAGATATGATGTAACATTCACCTTAGGATGTCAGAGTACCTCAGCTAGTTATAACAAAAAATGTGCGTAATTTCTTCCTTTTTTCCCACCTGTTGTCCTCTTTTTTCCCCCAAGTATTTCTCTAGTCTTACCAGTCTAAAATATCGATAATGATTTTTCTGATGGGTTTGTTCTTAATAAAACTATATTTTTGCATATTTTTTTTTTTTATAAATCATCAGAGCTGTTGATTTTTTCATATGTAGTATTTCAGGTCGCAAATCTGAGTGTCCCTGAGGTATGACTAGTTTACTGAAGATCAACTTATCTCAGCAATTTAACCTCTTTAATGTTTTTTACACATGCCATCCTCTAAATTATTTGTATTTTTTGGAGGAAAAAAGTTTAAAATTTTTTTAAGTAAGTGACAATAAAAAGTTGTGTGCCCCATTTCACACACACATGTATATACAAGAAAGCTTAAGGGGAAAAAACTTTATATATTTCAAATGATAGCCATGAAGTTCTATATAGTCTGATTCAGAAGTGTGTGGTGCTGCTTTGGAAAGCAAAGTGCCTATCTGAACCACCTTTGCTACACAGACAAAACTAGAAGAGGAGTACCTTATTTGCTTGTTGCAAACATACCTGCAGCAGTACTAGGGTTCCACAAATCACTGGGTTTTCTGTGGTATACAGTCATTGGATGGCACAGTTTTATTAAAAAAGTATTGTCAAATCCATGGAAATACATTTTTTCTTTTTTTGGTGCTGACCAAAACTTTGCAGTTATTTTCATTTTTCATCCTGCTATTTGTTTTCTTCCAGGCTTTCAAACATCTTTGTGACAGCAGAGTGTTCTTGAGAAAGCAATTTATATCTGTGGCATTTTTCAGATAGACATGGCCACACAGGCTTCCTGACTTTTCCAATAGTCTTACAGAGCCAGAAAACGGCAGGACATCTTGGATTTTGGTGAATGATTGGAAACCAGGTGATAAAAATTGATGTGTTCTCTGTTAGGAGTTACTGTAATACTGAGTATTTAGTGGTATTTACTCTCTTCACACTATATTAACTTTAGTATCCACTGGCTGGTTTTATCAGAATTGGCACAGAGATTAAGATCTCAAAGAGAAATGTTTTTCTACAAGTCTCATAAAAAAGTAATTGAGGAGAGATACCTTAAATCTGAGTTTAACTTAATAATACACTTTTTTCTTTAGGATCTTGCAACATATGTTGTGTTTTTCCACCAGTCACTGTCTCAGACCACAGTCAATGACAATCTGAAGTGGTAGTCACCTCCCTAAATATAGATGCCCTGTGCCACATGAGATGTCCTAATGCATTTCTTCTAGCCTTCAGCTCCCACTTCAGAAGACCAGTGAACCCTTATCTTACCACAAGGATGGTTCAAATACTTTAGGAATTACAAAGAGCAGCTAGATCAAGCTCTGGGTCTTCACTGACTACAGTGAGCTTTTCGGTGCTAAGTCTGCCTGAATTTGCACTAGAAGTTAGCCCAGATGGGGGATACCATTGTCTACTGTCAGTGACATTGTAAACACTGCCTACTTTCTTCTGCTCTAGAAGGATGTAAGTCCTATAAATCCTGTCTTCTGGTTCTGTTCCATTTCATTTGGCTTCTTGACTAAAAGAAAGCTGCAATGTAATTTCATAGGCTTTGAAATCCATAACTGGAAGAAGACTTATAAATGTCCCAGCTCTGAGGAAAGTGCCAATAAAAGGTTTTAATCAAAAGTGAAGATCTCATGCAGAAGGTGCTGGGACTTGTCAATCCCAGAGCTCATCAAGCATCTTCTCTCATGAAAGGTGAGATTCTGAAGCCAGAGCAAAGCCACTGCAGAAAGCCACAGTATCCCCTAAATGAGCCCTTTTTAGAAAAATAGGAGTAAAAAAAAAAAAGGCAAAGCGTAAGTTGGTAGTTAGCCAGGATGAAGAAATATTTCATTATAGTCTTGACCATCACCCTGTCTTCAGGATTAATTTATTTGAGCCTCAGTCTTTCATTTCCCCCCATACTCACTGGCTAAATGCACATTCAGATTATTCAGTCAGAAAAATCAACATGTGATAGACAATGACATTCTTCTAGGCTAGGACTTTCCATTTAAATTTGCCATTCATAGCAAGTCCCCAGGTCTTACAAATAGCTCTGGGGTTGCTCTTTTAGCAGCTATTGAGAAGTAACTTCAGTAGCTCCAGGGATGTGCAGAGGGCTGTCTCCACTAAATTGAACTGGCCAGTAACAAGTACAATCCTCTGCCTTTTGCTAAAGGTTTATGAAGACTTGCCTCCACTGGGTACCAGCCCTCTCCTGCCTGCCTTGGCTTTAACCTTCTCCTCCTCTCCAAGCCTGACTCTCACCTTGGTTTTGAGCTGAAAGCCCTACTCCTGATCTGCTTCCTCCGAGCCATTCCTTCAGATGTGGGTGCTATTTCTTGATAGAATACCCAGTGCAAGGGGAGGTAGTGGGTGATTAATTTGCTTAATTGGCAATCAAACAGACTGCCTTACTGGCAGCTGCATTTTAATTTCGTAGGAACAGTCAATATGGACCTTGTTCAAATCTCTCTGGTGTGTCTCTCCAGAGTTGCCAGAGCTGTTGATTGAACTTTGTGTGACACTGGTGCTTCCCTTCAAGCTAATTTTCAATTGTTGCCAACTGAAACGAAATGATTTCAACGGTTTTGTGGGAAAAGCAAGTACTGGCATATGACCTTCTGCTTCTAGCCTGATTTCCCTTCATTAGTGTCTCCTAAGTGACAGGCACAGTGACAATTATGGGGACATTCATGGTCTGGAACAGACAGTTATTCCAAGGTGTGTGTTCTGCTGTGACCAGAGCAGTCTGCATATGTGGGAAATGGGACAAATGAGGGAACATCTAATTTCCATATCCTGCCAAATAGTAGGAAAAAATAGGCTCCTTATGGCAATATTTGGACAGCCTTAATTGTTCACATGTCCCCATGACCTTGTAAGTGTTCATGTAGTCTTGAAAATGCACCAGAGAGTGCCCCCACACAGATGTCTTCACATACAAGTAGTCAACTTAGACTTCCCTAAAAGTCAGTGAAATAAATTGATGCTTCGCAGATGTGAATAATTTGACTTATTTAAGATATACCTTTTAAAAATGAGAATAATGGGTCCTTAGAATACCTGTTTTTCTTTATTAGCTGTGGAGGGTGCTGACTAACTTAGACATTGATGTCTCCATCACAGATGTCTTTGGCCAGATAAAAGCTCCCTCCACTGGTTTACAAATGTAAATGAGTGTTTTGTGAGTGTCGTGGTAGCTACTGAAGTATGGAACAGGACTAGAAACAATGGGCTTCACCTAAAACTCAGGAGGTTCCTGCTGAACATTTGGAAACCCTTTTCCACTGTGAGGATGACCAGGTACAGGCACAGGTTGCCCAGGGAGATTGTGAAGTCCCTGTCCTTAGAAATATCCAAAAGTCATCCGGACATGGTCCTCAGCAATGGGGTCTCGGTGGCCCTGCTTGAGCACTGGGTTAGAAAGGGGAACTCCAGAGGTGCCTTCCAACCTCATCCTGGGCCATTCTGGGAACTGCCCGTTCAGGCATCTCAGTTGTCTTTGTAAATCTAGTATGAATGGTTCTCAGTTCTACTGGTGAGAACCTGTGAAACAAAAACTAGTGTAAAACCTCCAATATTGTTTCAAATAAACCAGAAGCAAAAATTCATGTTATTGTGTAGCCAACTCTTCCTTATTTCTTCTCAGAAGAAAAAGGAAAAAAAAGGCAGAGCAGCTGAAAAGGTCGAGCCTTCTGATTTTGCCTATTTTAGTGAATTAGTACCCCTAAGTGACCCTGACTGACACTTTATGATCATTAAAAGCCTTGATAGTTTTTAATAATTGTCACACTTCTCCACACTGGGAATACTGCAGACCCATATCTTCCTTTATTAATTTATATATTTATTATAGTGGTTTTCCTTACACTATAATGTAGGGATAACATTCATCAGACTCTCAGGGGATCACCTTTTGACAATCATTTTTCTCACTGGGAAAAGACTGTTCTGTGCCAGACACTGGATTTCCTGGCTTTGCTGAGAAAATCCTGCAGGGGAGGTGGGCATGAGGAGGGAAGGGGTACCTTGCATTCATCTAAAAAAATAAAATGCCAAACCAACAACATCTGAAGACATTTTATTTTAATCATTTATTGTGAGTAAGGTTAGTTCAGTATGTAATAACAGGCTGTCTTGACAACAAAAGGCTGAATCAACACAGAACATGATTGGAATTATGCATGTCAATTATAATGAATCTCATTATGCAATACAAAAGTCTAATTCTATTGTAAAGGTCTGCAGTCTGCAGTTTTAACTCTCATGTCAATCTGAAGAATAACTGCCCTCTCATCTACCTCATAGCCATAAAGAATAAATGTAAACCTAATTTCTGCAGGTTTTTAATATGCAAATTTCCTTGGGGTAAGAGAAAAGAGAGATTTCTCTTTTTATAATAAAAAGAGAAAACTGTCCTGGTCTTAAAGCAATCCATCATGTCCATGGCTTCTTTGGCTTTAACTTTTTGCTGTTTACAGGAAAAACTGGTGTTTGAAAGCTCTCTCCTTGTCTCAAACTATGAATCAAGAATGTCAATTTCTCTTATTGTACCAACTCACTAATGTGCTTATCAAAATAAAATAATTATACAGCTATTAGTGATTAAGGTCTAATTTCTAGCAAGAGGTTTGCAGTATTAAATGTGTTTAGCAACACCTGTATGGAATGACTGGGTAGCAGCGGTGTTGTTCTGGGTTTTGTTGCAATTTGCTCTTTTCCCCATTATTTATTGCATGTATTTTGACACTTGCAGTTGAAATGTCTAACTTTGGGAGTTTATTTTGCAGCAATAAATATGAAGGTGGATTCTCCTTTAAGAATGTGTGATTGGAACACTATTAGAGCTCTTATATACCTTCCCAGAATTCATATTTAAACAGTGGATAACTTCAGCTGGAAGCAGGTATGTAACAGGCATTTTTATTTGCTGAAAGAAAACACTGTTGTGACACTACATGATTCCAGTGGAGTGGGAAATATCAGCAAATAGTAGCCAGAATTCAACACTTAAGAGTCTTCAAATTGCCATGCAGAGTGGTTAGGTGAACTCATTACTGTGGGGAAGAGACCTCTGCATCTCTTGCACTGAAGCTGGCCATCAAAAAACACTTTGCAGAATGAAGTAGAACTAGTCAGTTACCTTGTGCTATTTCATTATTTTCGTTAGACATTATGACAAAGTGATGTAGTTGACAGCAAAGTTTATAGGCATGAGTTCCTCTGCTCCAATAGATAGGATTTCTGAATGCAAAACAATCATCAGTTCTGGACTACAGTTTGGTGTGAGAATTCATGGCTCCAGGCTAGTTTACA
Organism: Cettia cetti; assembly: GCA_013401135.1. NCBI lineage: Eukaryota > Metazoa > Chordata > Aves > Passeriformes > Sylviidae > Cettia > Cettia cetti. The sequence goes on along the minus strand of VZUI01042176.1, from coordinate 39,946 downwards.
AACAGACTTGTAAAATATCAATTTGTAGATGATGTAAACTGATTTTTAAAACTAATAATTTAAAGCAGAATTGAAATTAGAAATTGATTTCAAAAGAGTTGATCCAGAATTGCTTTGACCTCACATCTTCCTTATAGGTTATGGTTATTTATTTTTCTTTTTAAAAGAAAGAGAATACATTTTCACAATCCTGAAAGAAACTTGCAGTTATTAAAGCTAAGACATCTATTCAATTTGTACAACATGCTGAATTTTCCTTGTTTAAATTTCTAACAGCTTTCATTGGAAAAGTTTGATTCAGGTTTAGCAGCCTGAGAAAACTTCCTAAAGCTGGCTGTGAAATTAATCATACTTTCGGTCTTCTTTTGAAATCCAACTTTACACTTGTTCCAGCAGAATGTTACTATAACTGTGAACAACATAAGAAATAGTAGACCTGACCACAGAAAGGATTAAAGACAGCAATTTGACAAAAAAAAGAGCTTAATTTCATAAAGAAAAGGTAGGTTATTTTTATTATTGTTACTGTTACCATCATATTTATTGGTACATTTATCCTAAGCCAGTAGAAGAAAAAGAAAAATACGAGAAACCAGCATCCAGGACATTTCCTCAAAGACTTTTCCTTTCAATTGCTCTCAAAGATCTGTGGGATTTTCATTTAACATGAACTTCTTTGAAAGTGCTGCTTTCTCCAGCAGCCGGAGAATAGGGCAGGAAATGACAAAAAAAAACAAAAACAACCAAACCCTAGAGGTTTTGCAGGCTTGGTGGAAGACCTCCTATTGGATAAAGAAAGGGAAGAGGGAAGTTTTCTAGAGGTTTTTCCAGAGGCACAAAAGGAAAGCAGGAAGATGGAATTCATTGTAGGCAGCTTCCAAATTAAAATGAAGGTGCCTGAGTTTATTGTGAAAACAGAATGAGGAAATGAGGAAATGAGGAAATGAGGAAATGAGGAAATGAGGAAATGAGGAAATGAGGAAATGAGGAAATGAATAAAGAAATTGGGAAATAAGGAAATGGGAGGGGTCTGGTATGTAGTGTTTATACACCACTATGGTGTGTGTAGAGTACTTCAGAACTCAGGTGGGTGATGTTCACACAGGAACTTGCACCAACTGCTGTAGGAAACCATTTTTCACTGCAAGGGTGACCAAGCACCCAGGCTGTCCTAAGAAGCTGTGGAGTATCCATCCTTGGAGATAATCCAAATCTATTTGGACATGGTACTGGGCTCTAGGGGACCCTGTTTGAGCAGGCAGTTGTATCAGATGACTTCCAGAGGTCCTTTCTACCCTCCAGCATTTTGTGATTCTCTCACCAAATCAGCCAAGAGCTCTTCCTAACTGAGCTGCTTCAGCCGTTTTTATTTATGTCTGTGGGGATCATGTTCAGCATCCTGCCACTGACTGTCTTCATGAAACTCAAGTTGAAACAATCACTCCAAGTCTAGTTTTACTTGGGGATAGAAGTGGGTAACAGCACCTTTTTTTTTTTCCTGATGCTATTATCAACTTTATATTTTTGAGGTATCATTTGGTATATAGTAGTGAACATGCTATCTTTCCTAAGCTTTATTTTTTCACTCTCTTCCCTTGGAGGGCTGATGAACTCAATGCCTGTCTGTCCTAAGTATCACTCTCTGCACACTGCATCAGTCTCTTTGAGTGCAGACATGGAAAAAATGAGCCACTCTGTTTACTGGGAATGTCATTAATAGACTTGTGGCACAGAGTGGGTGAGGATTTCACCCCACAGCTGGCACCAGTGTGATGCAGACTGCTACAGACCACAGTGAGTGTGATGGAGCCAGCAGCTGGTGGGAGAGGCAGTCAAGCACAACAGCAATCACTGCTTTTTTTTCTCATGTTTTGTCTCCCTGTGTGATAGAAAAACAGAAATATCAAAGACAGTCATCATGTCACAATTATAACTGTCTGCAGGGCTAGAAAACTGGTATGAGTTCAGTGTGCTTCTAGATGCACTGCCAGAGACCTTCATTAGCCAACACTCTGAAATCATGATAGCTCCCAAAAGTAGGAGGAGCATGGAGGAATATTAGAAAAGGAAGTTCCTTCTGGCCCATGTGCCAAGTAGGTTCATGCTTAAAGATGATTAAGTGCTGAGATTCCTGAACTGGGATGATCCAAACATTGCCTCAAGACCTGGTTGGATTTGCCACCCAAGACTATCACTGTGTACTGGGTTTGCGTGGCCAGCTCTGGTAGCAGGGTGGGAGCTACAGGAGTGGCATCTGTGACATCCTGCCAGAAGCTTGTTCCATGTCCAGCAGAACCAGTCCCTGGCAGCACCAAATTCAGACGTGCTGCTGGCTGAGGCTGGGCCAGTTAGATATGGTAGCTACACCTCTGTGATAACAGATTTAAGAAGAAGGAAAATAACAAATTATTGCACGGATGAAAGTGTGGCCAGAGAAGAGCAGGCCCAGAGGAACAACTCTGCAGACACCAAGGTTAATGGAGAAGAAGGGGGTGGAGGTGCTCCAGGTGCTGGAGCTGGGATTTTCCCACAGTTTGTGGGGAGACCATGGTGAGGCGGGTGTACCTGCAGTCCATGGAGGTCCAGGGGGATGCAGAGATCCACTTGCAGCCCATGGAGAGACCCATACCAAAAGCAGGTAGATGCCTGAGAGGAGGCTCTGTCAGAGGCCCAAGGAGAGGAGCCCTTGCAGGAGCAGCCTGTCCTTGGAGGACTGCACCCCATGGAAGAGTGACCCACACTGCAGCAGTTTGGGCAGGACTGTTGCTTGAGGAATGGACTCATGCAAGAGAAGTTTGCAGAGAGCTGCTGCTCATGGGATGGACACACATTAGAGAGGTTCACAGAGAACAATCTCCTGTGGGAGGGACCCCACAGTGGAGCAGGGGAAGGACTCCTGTCCCTGAGCAGTAGAAGCCACAGACGATGAATTGACCATAAACCCCCATTCCCAGTCTCCTTCTGCCATTGGGGGAGGAGATAGAGCTGGCAAGAAGGGAGGGGAGGAGGGGTGGGAAGTGCTTTGAATGTTTGATTTTACTTGTCATTTTCCTGCTCTGATCTTGGTTGTAACAAATTCAATTAATGTCTCTAATTCTAGCCTGTATATCCTGTGGTAGTATTTGGTGGGTGGTTTCTTCTGGTCCTTATCTAAACTTGTGAACTCTTACTTATATTTTCTCTTCCCTGTCCAGCTGCAGAAGGGACTGAGAGAGTGGCTTTGGTGGGTGTCTGGCATCCAGCCAGTAGCAACGCACTACACTGCATCACAAGTTTGGGCCCATGTCCATCTTTAAAGTGCAAATAATGATCTAGGCAGAGCTTGTGGAATGGATTGAACTGTTAGAAGAGCATACTTGGTTTTTTGGGTTTTTTGTTTGTTTGTTTGTTTGTTTTTTCCCCCCTGGAATTTCTTTATATTGAAAAACAGCTAAAATAATGATGTCTGCAATTCTTAGGTATTATTACAATTCAGTATCTCACTTTGGAATCTGGAAAGCTATTATTAACCCAATAGCTCCTAAGAATCTTTAAGAAACTGTAACAGGCACCTGGAAACATAAGTGTTCTCCTACAACAGGGTAGCTACTACCTGTAAAGGTCATTATAATTTTCTGTCAAATGAAAAATTAAATTGCCATGTAAACTAATATTATCAACCAGTGAATTCTTGCACTGTCAGCAGATGTCAGATGCTGTACACTCAGATCAGTGGTTGTATTCCCCATGGTTGTATTCCCCAGTATTTAATTTTTGCACACACATTGTTTCACTAGAAATAATGTCTAGAAATAAAGCTAGACTGCAGGTTTCTTTGCTCTATGAAGCTTTCCTTCTGATCCATAGACTTATAGCAGTGCATAAGCCAGGTGAGTGACTGTAGACTAGCCAAAGGATCCCCTTGAGCACGGGCCCTCTCTCCCCAGGTCAGGCTCCCAAGGCTCAGAATTATCTGTACACAGGTGGCAAAAAGCAGTCAAAGGCATAATGGCATCTGCAGTGAGACCGAGTGAATAAAGGACAGAATGTAATGAGGCACAACTGCATACAATTCTCTTTGGTGTGAACAGTCTGTTCATTCAGACTTTTGGGTAAAATAAACTTACTATCCCTATAGGAAGCAGGATGCTCTGGTAATTAGGGAATCCCAAACTGTGGAGATCTATGTGCCTGTACTTGTCCTGCCACAGAGGACCTCTATGACCTCTGGTGTGTCATTCAAGGCAAAAACCCTTCAAGTTTTTCATACACTTTACCTTCACTGATCTCCAGTTTTGGCTGGCCCATCATGTAAACAGAGTTGATATTTTGGAAGCCTGGCAACTTGCATGTGTAGTTTTGGCTCTAATAAAGGATCTTGGCCAGTCAATAGGGAAGCAGAGGGTGTTTGTAACTACAGAGACTGCAATTTAGTACAGAGGTAGGTGCAGTCCTGAAGAGCAGGGCCACTGGGCATTTTCTGTGGGACAACTCCCCTGCTCCCCTCCCCTCAGACTGCAGACCCCAAAGTGGGTAGTGGTAACTAGGAGAAGAGGGGGAAAGGGTACATCTGCTGCCTTCTCCAGGAATGCCTACCTCAGTTTAATAGGATTTAAAATACTGTCCCTGTGAGGATGAGAAATATATTTGCCTCCCTGCAGTTGTTCTGACTTTACAGCGAGCTAACTAGGTTTATCGGGCACATTTTTCTATCAGGTGTGTGGTACATTGCATTGCTATTGAGAAAAACCCTATTCTATTACAAAATATACACATCCATAGCAGTGAATTCTTCAACATCCAGTGATATTCTTCGTTTTATTAAAGAACGACACAAGAATTATCTGTCCTTTGCATTTCAATCTGTGAAATGCAGTTGGCAGAAGTGCTTAGCACAGGCTTTTATTTTTAGTTTTATGGATATTGGATTATAGGTAAATGAAGACCATGCAGTACATCAAGGATATATGTATGTTAATTATGGAGATGACAGATTTTAATTTTAGAAAATAGTGTTTAGTAACAAAAAATTGCAGATTTAACCTTCTGTTTAAGCAAAACCTCCACATGATGAAGCTCATGGTGTCCATCCTTTATAGATGAAATGTTGTGTAGGTGCCTAAGAAAAAATAACTGTGAAGATTCTGATCTGAGACATCTAGATCCAGCCCTGAAAGAAAGCTTAGCGTTTTGGGCATGCTGTCTGATAACCTCTTATTGGGCAAAGCAATGAGTTCCAGGCCACCTTTGGGTTTTGCCTTTTCGAAGTTAGGGGACCCATTTTGGCGATTAATTTTAAGAAAGAAGTTTCTTCTAAAACAACCTTGTTCTCACAAAGCTGGTCACAATATAGCTGTAAGACTGCTGTTGGGAATGTTCCTGGAGAAAGGGAAGCATGGGTAAGTAAAATGCCCTTTCATATAGATAAAAACCAAACTCATTCATTCAATACATAAATAATTGCTACTACTGACAGCTGTGCTACACATAATATCTCAAAGGTACTTCCCAAATCAGCAATTATTTTAAAACAAAGTGTTTACAGATATGCCCTCACAATCGCTGTGTTAGATTTATGATTTGCAAGGAAATAGTACAGTGCAAAATATGAAAGTAAAAAAAAAAAAAAAAAATCCCTGAAGAACTGGTGTGTGAACATGAAGCTACTGAATGATGATTTATGCCTGGAATAATCACTGTCATGAGCTCCTCTGGAGCATGCAGCTGGAATTAGAAATCCAGAGGAGGAATCTTAAGTGAAGGGCTGCAGCAAGGCCTGTATTTCCTTTTTTTTTTTTTTTTTTTTTTTTTTTTTCCCTAAAGAACTAAAAAGCTTTGTCTCTCCCTGTCTGGGCAGAATGGTATTGTCCCAGACAGAAAGGTCCCCATAGGCCAAGCTATTCATGTAGCACAAGGCTGCTGGGAGTACCAAGCCATGGCAGGGATGGGCAGCAAAACCAGGGAAACTGCAGTGCCTTTGTGGCAATTAGCATGATTTATATTGGCTTTGCTTGGAAGTCCTGAAGGAAGAGAGGGAGAAAGGGAGGAAGACAGAAAAGAGAAAATGAGAGAATAAAAATACTAATAAAGACAAAAAGGAAAAAGGAAAGAATTAGGACCACACAAGGCAATATTTCAAGACACCAAAATGAACGATTAAAAATATCAGCAGCAAATCAGTCTTTTCCCCCAAGTTGTTTTATAAAATTATAAAAGTGTTGTTTATTTTTTTTAGAGAATATTTGTAATTTTGACAAATCAATGTGTGAATAAATTCACTGAGTGTATGCAAGGTTCCCTGCTGACTGTGCCTGAGTGCCCTTCTCTTTTTTCATGCCTTTTGTAACTGTTTTCCAAACAGGTTATGAAGACCAACATTGCACATGTGGTTCTTTGAACTAAAGGATTCATTTTACCAGATTTAAAGATCCCTATAAATGAGGACAACACTGACAAGAGCAGGATAAATAATATTCTCTTGTATGAGTAATAATAACAAATGTTTCAGGATAATATAGCAGGGTGATGCACATCACTGCTAGTAAAACCAGCAGGAATAATCAATGTATATATCTGCATACTGAAGGGGACTAGGAATGGCTAGTAACCACCCTAGTATCTTCTTCCTTCAAAAAGCACATCATTTTTTCAACAAGGGAAAGACAATTTTATCCTCATGAAAAAATAATGTTCATGAGAAGATGCTCCTTAATTCTAATTTGTATTATTTTAGTGCTCTAGTAGTCTGGAAAACAGCCCTAATTTTCCCATTTCTCCCCACTCCCTCACACTCTGCCATTCATGATTTTTCTGTCATGCAGATTTCCCAACTGTGTTCTCGCCTTTATTATTTTTTTTACATTTTATAGTGCACTGCATTTTTGCTTTTGGTTAATGAAAACAAAGAGATCAGCTAAATTTCCTGTGATAACAGTAGTTTAAAACACCATTATGATGCTTTCTTAGTCTTTAAAGTCTTTCATCTTCTATAATCTTTAAGCCTCACTAACCATTATTACCCTATATATGCAATCATAATAAAAGCTTTGCAGAAAGAAGAGAATCAAAATGCTTGGCAAACCAAATGAACCTAACAAAATAATCCTACTAAATGATGTATATAATAAATACGTGCAGATAAATTTATATGCATCTATACATGCATATATAGAAGCTTATGTATCTATTTACATAAAAAAGCTTTCCCTTTTTTCGTGGTTCTTAAAACACTGTTGGCTTCCCTGGATATCAAATGATACTTGGAAACTCTCTGATTTTGACTTTTCATAATGTTTCAGATTATATCTCCTGCTTCATTTGGACTCTTTGACCTATGTGGAGTGAGTTGCTCCAAGTGATATGATTCTCTCAGTATTTACCCCAGCTGAGGGTTGGCCTTAATCACCTTCAGCAGGGAGGTAAGATGGAATGTCTTTTTGAAAAACCAGCCAGCTGATGCTCAGGAGGCAAATGTCTGGCTCAGTGTAAGACAGAGTTGTGCTGCATAAGGGCAGGTTCAGATGGTTAAGCTGACAGAACTGACTGGCTCATTGACCCCAGGGTCTCCTCCTCTATTCTTGGATGCGTGCTGATGTTCCCTCATGCAGGGTGCCTCTGCAACTTGTCTGACCCAGCACTGACACGACTCTGCTGTCGGGAAAACCCACACAGATACAGACCTGGCTCAGAGGGTCACAACCTCTGCCTGGAGGATGCAACAGGATAGGTACTGCAGGGGTCTATCCTTGTACCTGTGCTGCTTGACAGCATTATGAACGACCTGAAGGAAGTGCCAAAGAGTACCTTATACCCTTGATGAGTCTGCAGATGGCATGAAAGTGAGGGGACCAATGGTAGGACTGACAATCCAGGGGGACCTAGACAAACTGGAGGGATGGACCACAGGAAGCTCGGGCAATTCAGCAAAGAGAGGTTGTGCACCTGGGAAGGAAGAGCCTTTTGAAAAGATAAAGGCTTGGGAAGAGACTACTCAAGGAACACCTCTATGGAAAAGACCCCAGAAGGCCTGGAAGCTGGGGAGGAGCCTTGGAAAGGCTCCATTACACCACTAAACCCACGTGTATTATTTTTCCTACCAAGGGACTTGGAATGATAACTGGATGCCTTCCTGGAGCTGGGATTGGGAATAGCGACTGGATACTTCCCTAGAGTTCTTTCTAACTTTATGCATGGAAGCACAAAGAAGGGGAAAGATCTTAGCCCCCCTGTTCTGTGGTGTTGGAGGGGTGTTGAAGCCTTCACTGTCTCCATCTTGTGCTGGTTTTGTCTGGGGTAGAGACATTTTCTTCACATTTTGTAAGAAACTAAGAAAATTAGAATAGCACAAAGAGATGGGTTAGATGTTAAGCTTGTGGAGGAAATATTTTGATATGGTTCCTCTCTTCCAAATTACCTCTCATCTTCCTCTTTTCTTTTCAACCTCCTCCAAGCAATATGATACACAATAGATGAAATAGGTGAGTAGGTTCTTTGTGACTCAGAACCTCCCTAAGAGAAAAGGGAGCATATCTGTTTTAATTTGCTGTGGGAATATACTGACTCAGCCCAACTCCATGCCACTTCTCACTTCTTGCCTGGTCTGTGTTCCTCACCTAGCCACTCCCTGCTCCTTCCCTCCTGGAATGAGTTAGAAGCTGTTAGCACTGCATTTCCTAATTAGAGGTTTTGTGGCACAGCCTACAGGTACAGAAATCAGCTCATATTTACTCATGCTGTAACTCACATATGTAACACGTCAGCAAAAGAATCTGAGAAACAATTTGTCACAGCCAACCTGATTAAACATGGGCACTTTCAGGGAAAGTTAATTCGTCTTCCACAGCGACTTGATGCTCATAAGCACATTGAAACTGTGGGATACTATATATTAAAAAGAGTTCCATTGTAACCAAATCACACCCCCTTTAAATGAGAACAAAGCTTTTGAGATTTATAACTGCTAAAAGTCCACAGGCAGGTTTTCCCATATAATGTCTGGAAATGCCTCCACTGGAAAATGGCAAAGGGTGTGTTAGGTTCAGTATCTGACATGCCATTTTCACTGTTGATGAAGTTAAGTGCAAATAAAAATGTATTTTAAAAATTTTTGGCAAAATATTACTTATGCATTTTATTGTCCAGTTCAGGGCATTAGAGATGGATTTACCCGTTATTTTATGTATCACCATACCACTGATTTCCAGAGGCACCATTGCCTACTAAGAAAACTTCAGAAAGCTAATTATGGGTAATGTGACAAAGAGTGAACCCCTAGCAACTTGGATGCCCTCCCAAGGAAATAGCAATATAATACTGTGGCAGACCATACTTTCCTGAAAAGTCATATTCTCTTGTTTCTTTCAGAGTCTGAAGCAAGTTGATCTGAGACTGCTGTTCTGTGCCTGTTTAGTGAAATCCCTTGCTGTGGCAGTCTCAATCTATTCAGCATTTAAAACTTGCTGCATATTTGCACCTCAAATGATTATAGTATCACCAATCCCTTGAAAAATTGCTGCTTTGACTTACTTTGAAGACCCTATCAGCACAGAAACAACCATAGCTTAATCACAGTTTTATTTGAAAAAGAAGAACATGTATTTACTTTGATTACATTTTTGACTTCCTGAAGGCCAGATCTTGTTCCCACTGGTGTCTGTGGCAAAACTCCCATTATCTTCAATGTCAACAAACCCAGCCACTTAGTTTGCATAATCTGCAGAAAGTAAATATTTTAACACTTGTTATCTGTGATATTTAAGTAGCTAATAAAAATGTGCATGTAAAACTGGTTCATATTTATTTAAGCTTGTAAAAAAGTGACATTCAAAAGTGACAAAATATAGGACAAAAACATTCTGTAAATGAAGACCCAATAAATAAAGCAATTTTTTCCTCTCCCACGACACAGCATGCAGTCTTTATTAATGTTACAGAAATAAAGCTGTAAACCTTGAAAGAAATAAAATGTACTTATTATGGCCATTAAATGACATAAAATGACTTTGAGTCCAGAATTCTGCCACTATAACATGTGCATATATATTTATATAAGGAGAAGGTAAAATGACAAACTGTTCTACTTGAGCTTGTTTTTGCAAAAAACATATCAGCCCAGTTGCTAATGTGCTATTTATCCATTAAAGAATGTTGCTATAGTTACAGTATCTATTGCAAAAATAGCATGGTAATGTGAGAGGGAAGATGAAGAATGTAGAAAAAACAAGCTTTCGTATTTCTATGAAATGAAAGTTAAAAACTTCCTTGTTGGCTCTGTTTTAAATTAAAGCCTTAGAACCATCCTTTCTACTCAGTGGACCTTTTTTTTCTCCATCTGGAATTACTGGAACACCCCTGATACCAAAAACACTCCAGTATAAGGATTTAACTAAAATTTTCACTACACAATTCACAATTACACGAGTGATTTTATAGGCAGATCAAAACATGAAGATTTGACTTAGTCATCCCATATTTCATTTGAAAAATCAGATGTTGGAAACAATTTTTTTACCAATAAACAAAGAAAAATAGGTAATTGCACAATTCCAGGCTTAGCCTGTCATATTTCAGCCCAGAGCTACACCTTGTCATTGTTTCACATGAAAACATACTGCAACTTTTTGGTGTCCCCACCCAAAATTACCTCTGGTGAAATCCCTTAACTGTACAGGAGAACACCACATCTCAAGTGCTTTTTCTTGAGGTAGTTTTGCATCAAAATTAAAATGTGCAGTCTAGTTACATCTAAGCAATGTGTAGGTGGAATCAGCAGTTTGCCAAATTCCTGCTATGCTTAAAAAACATTTCCAGTCTGAAGAGATTAAAAAAAAATTCCAGTGGTAACAATTCCTATCTAAAAAAATATATATACATTGTACTAGGCGCCTTTTGCAACTTCTGAAATCTACATGGCCAACATCAGTGTAAATTAAATTAGGATTGTACTCTTCTTCCAAATAAAACAATCACAATGTGAGAGCTATTGGGTTTAACTCGGGATAGGATGAAGCCTTGGACAAATTCAAAAAAATGTTGGTTCGTTACATCAGTCTTAAAACCAATTTGATATCAAAGACATTTTTCTTTCATGAAATTTTTTGTAGTCCTTCTGTTTATCAGCCAAAAATCAGTGTCTGAAACAATTTTTCTCTCAAAGTAATCTTGAGTACTTTGACCCTTCCCAGCAGAAAAGAGAAGCTAGAAAGCCTGTACGTAAAATATCACTTTTGGATAACCTCAAAAAAATTTAGTCCAGAAAAGACTATTCTGCTTTCCATTGAAATTTCACCTGTATATGTAAGCATTGAGGATATCTAATGCTCATGAACCTGCCATAGCAACAACAAAAAAATATCCTAAAGTGAGATTGTCTATGTAATCGTACAATTTAGCTGCTCGATTCATCCCTTGGTGCCTGATCATCACACTGCATAAATGCCAGTCCCACTGTGTTCTCTCTTTTGGAGAGACCCAACTTAGTTCTCTCACAAATAAACTCAAGTCTGGGCTCGTGTTTTCCTCTGACTCCCACCACTGAGCATTAGAACAAGAGCATCCAGGAGACAACCCAGGGCTAACATCAGCTGGGGAGAATGCAGCAGTCTGCTTTACAAAAGGGCATACTTGCACTAGTGGGACTGCATGTCTCTTTGCAGCCCCTGTTTTGGAGAGGTTATCATTTGTTGAGGCAGATTCATTTCTCAGTGGTAGATGTAAGCTGTTATTTCATTGGACTTTACTCTCTTGGGACTAAGAGACTTCCGCAGGCTGCTACCTTAGCACTTGCTCCTTTTACCAGCTGTTGTGTCTGCAATTTGGTTGCTATGACTTTCCCAAAGTATTGGCTCAGCTGAATGGGGTTCTTTTGCCCAGAACTGCCCAAGCCTGGCTGAAGCCCACAGCCTGCTCCCTCCCTCCCCCCCATATCACCAGAGAGGCCTAAATCATAGTACCCTTGCCATGTGAAATGTCTTTGGCAGAAAGAACAGCAGCTGACCTCACTAGAAAGGTTAGATAGTTGTGCCTCCTATAACTCTATGGCCAGAGGATTTGGACTGAAAGAAAAGAATTTTGTGACTTCATTTCCTTATGGACATGTCCTAACCAAGAAGCAGTGAATGAGGCTGGGGTACACAAACACTCCACCAACTCTTACTGAAAGTGTGTTCCTGAGAAAAGGACAGAGCATGTGGAGGAAGCATGGTTACATCTCAAGACATTCACTTGATAGAGCCTGACATAATACATATACATTTTAACAGTGGACTGAAAATGCAAAATGCATAAGCAGTCTGCAGGACAAGCTTTAGAGCAAGAATAAATAGCTTTGGAGGCATTTTGTTGAAGGAAATTTGTCTGCAGAAAGGGGCAGACAGCTTTTTCGTCACTAGAAAGAATAGTATTGTGTAGGATGGGGAGCCATTAGCCAAAGATATTTAGTTATTAGTTCTATGTTTGTATTTGTCTCCAGGAACTGAAAAATCTTGTTTCTATTTTATCTGAGGAAGTCAGCATAGCCTACAAACCTCCAGTGAATCTGTTAAATGAAGTTCCTTCAACCATCACCGGTGGGACTGAGGGACAGTCTGCATAGCTAAAACACAGTATTCTGCTAACTGGTCAGTGCAGGACAGTCACACAGTATCATCCACAGACATCTGCATAGTTTCCAAAAGCTATGCAGATGTCTGTGGATGATACTGTATGACTGTCCTGCACTGTTTCTCCATTCATAAACAAAAATTCCTTGGAAACATAGTAGGAATTTATGTGCCTGATAGGAGATAGAAATATTGGCTTGCATCACACCACAGGGTACACTGCAGAATGGACTGCAACCCAGTCTCTTACATGAACTTTCTTCACAGACAATTTGAGACAGACAAAATTTGATTGTTGGACCATCAAAAAATCTGTAGATTTTTGTTCCTTTCTTGATACCTTGTATTGCAAGTAGCAGTGGGACTGCTATGCCAGGTAACCCCCATTTCCCACTCCCAGGAGGAACACTGGCAGCAGTGGCAGCAGTGGCAGCTCTCACTAACATTGCTTGAGTACTGTGTGACCCAGTTTGTTCCCAGTCCCCTCCTTCAGCCCTCATCTTGTAACAATGGCATGGCTGAGAAGCTGGTGCTGTCTCCCTTGCTCAGCTATTTCCAGAACTCCAGTATTGGAGCATGTGTTTTTTGGTCTCAGCACTACAATGGCTTTGGTGCACTGTTAATAGAGCTCAAAAATGGTCTCACATGCTTCCTTTAACTTCAGTTTAAGAAGAGTTTAATTCTACTGTTCAACTAGCTTGAACAAAAATAATTACGAACAGTCAGAGAAGTTAAGTTTATTTTATAGTAAACAGGCAGAAATAAAAATGTAATGCTTGAAAGATGCCTAGGACACAGATAGACTATCTATGTACTTTACTTCCATTTCTTTAAAATATATTTAAAGAATTTTAAAAGTTTTACAGTCTATTAACATGTAGTTCTCCATTCAGCTTTTGTCATTAGTTTCCTGTAGACCAACAAAGCCATTTACTTGCTTGCACGAGCTAAGTAAAAATGTTATTCAACCCTTGGCATAGTCTAGGGTTTGACACCATGCTCTGAGACAAATGTTCATACTAACACCTTCCCTTCTAGACATTTAGCACCAAAACCACTTTCTCATAGATATATTATTTAAATATAGGGCAATTCATTTTTTATTGGTTGGATCCTTTAGGAACCTCTCTAGTGAATTTAATTAGATGGTATCTTCTCATTCCTATGTAACCATTCATTGCTGGAATTTATTTTGCATGAGTTTCCTGATACTAATTATCCCCTCCAAGAGTCAAAGACTGCTGTAGAGGTATAAAGGTTTACTCCTATCCAGCAACAGTGCATGACAGGGCTGTTTTCTGTCCTTTTGGAAGTTGTAACAGACTCACCATTTCTACCCTGACCTCATTGTGAATTATTTTTCAATTCTCTCTAAAACAGTTCATGATACAGAACTATTGCCAAGCTTTACATGTGGGTGTGGTAATCAAACTTCTACATCGCACTGCAATTTGCTTTATAAGGATCCTGAAAAGTGGAGAAAGCAGGTAATACTGGACTTCTGTTCTTTAATCAGATGAAAGGTTAAAAGAGATTTCCCTGTCCATGCTTTCTTGGCTGTGTGGGCCAAGGTCTCTCTGAATTTTCTGACAAAAGTTTTTAAAGAGATTAAAATCACTTTTGGGTTTTGAGTCATTGTGTTATGACAGCACTGCAGTTTAGCAGGACTCTGCTATTGCCATAAAAGTGTGGGAACATCAGGAAGATCAGAACACAGGCGGATTTAGAATAGACTGAGGATATAAAAATCTATTAAAGACCTTCTCTCTCCTTTTTCCTCAGAGTGAAAAATCAATAAAGTAGTATAAGCCAGATAGCACAAAATGTACAACTCCTAGACCTCCAATTTATGCACAAAGTGACCTTGACCTATTCTGCAATTTCCAGTCATTAATTTATTATGTACCTCTTCTAACCATATCACTCCAAACCACAATGAAAAACAAAACTTAAGAGCTGGATGTGTTTTATTTCTTTTAAAGAAACAGATTTAGCATGAAGTAAGTCATTATTTACAACAAAGGGTGAAATTTTTTTTGCACAATTCACAATCTGACTAAATAATGATCTGCTATCTAGAAACTAGCTGCAAAATACATTTAGAAATCATGTGACTCTGAGCTTTCTGAAAGTGTTATTGTCTGTACTCTTCTACCTTTAACCTGACACTGCTTTCTGTGATATTTTCATGAGTATATCATCATACTGAAAATGAGGAAAAGGTAATGTGAAAACAGTTTTTCAACCATGTTTAGCTCTTTTAAAGTAAGTAAACTCATTGCATTTTCAATCACAGATCTCTATAACCATAGAATATTAAGGGTTTGGAAGAGACCTTAAAGACCACCTAGTTCCAACCCCACTGCCATAGGCAGGGACACCTCTCACCAGACGCAATTGCTCAAGGCCAACTTGGCCTTAAACCTCATAGACTGGCTTAGATAAACTAAAATCAGAGGAAGATAATAACTTCCTCTTTCCTCAGGTAATACACAGAAGCTAACCATGTCATTTAGGCCATACTGTGGGCAATAAGTTTAGTAAGTTCTTAATTGAAGACCTCAGTGTTTCAATGCCAGTTATAATGAGCAGAATAGTGGTCAGATTTATTATCCGTTTTATCCTGAGGAGCCCTCCAAGTGACTGGAATTTACAGGAGGTACCACCTTTTGCAGTTATTACTTGAACACTGGATGAAAACCAAGAGAATACAATGATTTATGTCTATTCTTATTCACAGCCTATTCCCCAGCCCCTGGGAAAAGGCCTTTTTTTTTTTTTTTTTTTTTTTTTTTTTTT
>VZUI01042176.1:0-24546 GCA_013401135.1 Cettia cetti | reverse complement strand
AAAAGGCCTTTTTTTTTTTTTTTTTTTTTTTTTTTCCTTTTCAGTTACGTACCTGCCAAAAGAGTGGCTAAACTTCAAGAGAAGAGATAAAAACAATATGCACCCAGTAGAAGTTCTTCATCAACAGAAGAGCCAAATGTTTAACATCTGGCTGAACTAGACTCCTGAGCCCCATAAGCTGCCTGTGCAGACAATACCAGGGACATGACAAAGAGAGAGGCACTGGCACTCACTCTGTTGATTTCCGCGTCTTCATTTTGAACGACTGAGGAATTTAGGCAATTCCGTTCAGGAAAATTAGATGCCTCTTCACCTTCCCCTTCGACATCCACCCCAGGAGCAACTGCCTGAGATAAGGCAATGCCTAAATGAGGCATACATTGTCTTGATCTTGCAACAGCTCCAGTTCAATTTGAATATCAAAAAGTCTTGACAGTATTGTGACTGAGAGTGGCAAAAGTTTCTGTTTTAAACACAAGCCCTAAAAGTAAGTTTTTTATTCTTTTACATTTCAAGTTCTTCTGCAAACTGAACAAGCAGGTAGTGTAAAACACAAGGAAAGATATTTTTGTATTAAGAGCAGATACTTCCCAGAAGTTTTTAAATGCAATTAAACATCACTAGTGAAGAGCATGAGCAAAAATAGTTGCCTGCTACTGATGGTGTGTGCTCTGCAAGTGAGAGGCTGGCAGGAAAAGTGCCCCCCGACATGGGTATGTTGGGGTCCCAGATGCAAGGGCTCAGAGTGAACTACAGACAGCCTCAAAACTGTACTGTGTGAATATCTGCTTCCCCAAACCCCCAAATCTGCTCAGAGGTTTGCCATCGATTTCAGCAGGAGCAGTATCACGCTCTCTGAGAGTGCTTAGGAGCTGCTCTGCACCTCCAGCACAAAGTGAGCACAGTCACATCGGGAGCCCTGTCACTCCTATTCACTGCCCGATGCACTAAACCCCGGGGAAGATGTTTCTGGGTCAGTGTCTTGCGCAGTTGTTTCAAAGTCCTGATCAGGAGCACGGAGAGGACAGACTTGCCAAATGTTTTCTGATTCCCCTCCTTCCTCATGCTGGCTAAAATCCAGCATGAGGAAGGAGGGGAATCCTTCAACCCAGAGTTCTGCTGCAGTTTGGATTGGTGCTCCCCCGGAATTTGGGGATCTATAAATCACACATATCTTTCATTTTTCCTAGTCAAATGTAAACAGCATATGAAAAAGGTGTCTCTTTTTGTGTCACCCACATGAAGCTTTGCAGGAAGAGCAGCATCAGGCCCACACTGTTTACATTTTCATTCTCGCTGAAGGAACATCAAAATCTAGTTTTCTTCAAAGTTTACCACATGCAAGAACAGGGCTGCTTCAGCTGGCTGGAAACAACAGGTATAAATAACTTCCTGTGTCCTACAAAGCAAGAGCCTGGAAAGGCTCCTTGGGTTGTTTTCTGCACATCAGCCTATGAGCTTGGGTTGTTTTAATGCTCTGTTGATGCCACAGGAGCCGATAGAAGCAGGGACAGATTACACTGAGAAGGAAGTAAACAAGTTGTTTACAACTCAGCGAGGCTGCAGTGTATCCTCCTTATATCGGCTGGAAAGCAATGAGAGCATTGGCCACTGGGCTGCTGATGGGAAGGGATCCCTGGAGCTGCCAAGCTGTGGATCCAGAAATGTCTGTGGGGCTTCAATAACAGGAAATCACGTGTGCTGTCGTTATCAGCTGCTGAGTGAGACAGATACACCCAGATCGATATTGGTATCCAATATCAAAGAGCTGGTGTGATGATACACACACTTTTGAACTAAGGCAAACAACAAAACTATTTTAAATTATAAGGACTGTCAAAAATCCTCTGACTTTCTCTTTTCTGCTTTGTTTCTGTTTTTTCTTTCTGAGGCAGTGGATTCATCACCATTAAAGGAACTGAAAGTCCTCTCTGTCCAAAGTAACTTTGATTATTATTGATCTAATTAAACTCCGTTTGCTTAAGGTTGCAGTGGGAAAAGGCTGCAAATCAGCAGTCTTCCCAATCTCTTCCAATAATAAGGGACATTTGTTCACTCAGCTGGGGAACTGGCATATCCTTCAGCATTACTGAAACTGGAGTCAGTTTCCCTTATTATGCCATATTTTATGCTCCCTAAAAATACAATTTTGGAGCAAAGATAAGCAATAAGCATCTCCAGGGCTCTTGTTCCAAGCAGGACTTGGGCACTGGAGAGGTTCTGCACAGAGATAATAGCTCTCCCTACACTAGCATTAGAGCTGTGGGGGTCTTGGTCACACTATCATTGCATGCCAGTGGTGATTTCTGCTTTAGGCTTTCTGTTCCTTGTCATTTGTGTTGTCAATAAATACATTTGTAACCCTATAGGGTGGGGGTTTTTTTATGTTTACATACATTTACACATTACAAACATGTGTTTGTAAACAAGCAAGCAATTTTAGCTCTGTGCAAATCATACCCTAAGCTATGAACTCTGTTTTAAAAGGAAGTATCTCTCTCCTGACCCTTCAGCCCCTTTTTTTCTTTAAAACACATGGTAAATTAGAATATTTTTAAGGGTCTTTTTCCCTTATGTCTTTAAAATCATTGCAAGCTGTAGCAGAGAATTCAGTCATGCTCAGGCTGGGTATGTTCAGAGGAAATTCAGAAGTAGAATTAGGGAGCGTGTCTCACAGTCCAAAGAGATATTTTTGTCATGCAAGGGCAGCCCCTTCAGAGGGATTCCTAGGATACTTTGGCCCCTCTGATTTCAGAACGAGAAGAATCTGTGACACATGAGAAATGCATTGAGGTGGATCATGCACTTATTTCCATTGCTTCAGCTGGGTGACTGCTGTGCTATTGGCACTTCAGAAAAGAGCCAACAGCTAAAACAGATATTTGCCTTCTGCCAGTTCTGCTGATGGCTCATCTGTTTGCATTACACACTCTATCTTGTAATTGCATTGCTGTGTTTGCGTGTGTATGTAAACTGCTCAGATAATCTTGCATATCCTGATGGTAGCAGTGTGTAAGGATGAGATGGTGCAGTCTGCACGCTAGCCCACATATATATTTCTCTTAAGTGTAAGTCAGGTGCTTAAAGGGAGATAAGCAGATTTACCACAGGAAAAGGTCCAGCCTTGATTTTATTCTGGTCTGAGGCATGGCATTGGACTGAGGGAGGCTTGCAGTTTTCACTCCCTTTGGCTTTGTACCAGCAGTCAATCAGAGCATGAAGGACAGTCTCTTTTCAGAGCTGGAGAGAGACTTGAGAGTGGTGGCTGAGTCTGAAGCAAGGGTTTTTCTCATCTATCCACAGCTGAAGCACTCCTTCGCTATTTTTTAGGATTACGCCTTTGGCAATCACCCCGATTCACCTGCCTTTAAAGCAATCCTGCCTGGTTTCAGCGCTCCTTCTGCAGTAATCGAATGGGCGATATGAGCTAGAACGGCTGCTGTTTCCTCTCTGGCCGAGAACTCCTCCGTAAGGAAGGAGTTAAAGCGCACAGCTCCCAGCGCCGCCCGCCGCGGATCCCCTCTCCCCGCGGCCCCGGCCGGCTGCGGGCACCCGGCGGGGACAGCCTCGGGAGCGCAAAGCTTGTCTCCCGTGATAAGATAGACGAGTCCTTAATGCAATCCTCAGATACCCAGGGGGATATCCGTAAGTGCTGCAGAATAAACAAACAGAGGGGATAGTGAATGGAGGCAAAGCAGCGAGCCCTCGGCTCGGGTGTAAACAACGACACGCGGGGCCCCGGGGCTGCCCCTCGCCCGGCCCGGCCCGGCCCGGGGGGAGCGCAGCCCGCAGCTCCGCCGCCCCGCCGGGACCTCGCAGCCCTCCCCAAGGCCCCCCTAACCCGGCTTGATCCGAGCTGGGGCTGCGGGGGCTCGCCCGCCTCCTTTGGATGCACCGGTCTATTTTTATAACTCTGAGAGCCCTGGTTTCCCCGGCAGATCCACCACTAATACTATTACCCGACAGGAGAAAAGGAACGAAGTCGCTAAAATAACTGTGCATCACCGAAATAGTAGGAAAAGGCATTTTAGGTCATGCAATCCGTGCCCTGGACAGCAAAGGTTGTCTCCCTACACCGTAGATCTGAGAGGACTGTGGATCAGCTTTACACTAATGTATTGTCTCTAGCTGAGGAGGGTTTTCAGTTGTTTTCACGCCTTTCTTCTTTTTTTTTTTTTCTTTTTTTTTTTGATAAGTGACCAAAATCATACTATGAAACAGCACAGCTTCATTAGTAATGGTTTACTCCAGGCCAAACTTAGTTCCTTTTTCTTTTTTCCTTTTTTTGGCTGTTTTTATTACATAAAATCTTGCTCTTTGCAACGTAGAAACATTCTGCAAGGTCACTTCACAAAATGTAATAAAGTAAGCTTATTGTTTCCCAGAAGAAGATTATGTTTGAATTTCTGTAGTCTCCTCTTTTTATTTAACCTGCTATCTGGTTCACTTTGGCAGGGTTCAGCTGTGAAAGTCGCACAAGCCCTGAGTTTCTTCTCATAATCATATGTTGGGTTTCAGACTTTCAGTTGTTGAAGCAGATATTCCAGGGCTTCTCTGACCCGCTTTAAATGTTGTAAATGTTGATGATCATCAAGCAACCCTGTTATTCCCTGGGCGCTTAGGGAGCCAAAACAACCTTCAGTGTGTGTCCTGCTCTTCTGACTATTTATTCTCTCAATTCTTCATCTGTTTAAGGATGGCAATCAGAAGGAAGTCAGCCAACCTGACCAAGGGAGAATCCTCTCCATGGTGTAGCCTAGCTGGAACCAGTGGAAGAAAATTGGAGGGAGAGATAGAAAATGGCATCTGAAATCCTGGTGTTGCCAAAATTTCCTGCACCTCAGCTGAGATGATTTCAAGGCTACAGTTATACCTGCATTCCCAGATCTGAGAGCATTTCCATGTTTCTGAGCCAGCATATGTGCTCTGGCCATATCCTAGCTCCTAATTGTGCACGAATGCCAGACCTGCGCAGCAGCTTTCTCCAGCCTGCCCCTGAGTGTCAATGGAAATGAAACCCTGTGGGTGAGGTCTGGCTGGGAATGGTGGCGTGCTCCTGATGGCAATTGTCCACCCCCATAGAGCACAGAAGTGCTTAGTCTAGGTGAGAGTCTTTCTTTCTGTCCCTTCTGATCCAGTGGAAAGGCAAACAGATTAGCTTAAATAATTGGCTCTTTAGAGCTGTTAGATTTCAAAATAGAATGGAGAAATAGTGCTTGCAGACTCAGAAGCAGGTAGGAGGTAGTTTAAGAAGCTACTTCTTATCAGCTCTCAGTATTGGTTTCTGCCTCCAGCTTAGTTGGTGCCTGAATGTGCCCTAATTTTGATGTGATAAGGTTGGGCCAAATATGAAATCCAAATGTGCAAGAGCCATCATGAGAAAAATCTTCAAAACCTTTTTTTTGTGCAAAGATTTGAAACCTGTATTACTGGCAGAGGAGGGAGCTTTGAGGAGAGACCAGGAATAGATTACAAACAGCTCACCTCTGCCATTTGAGATAAGGTGAATATCCTTTGTTGTTTACAACTCAAGGCTATAGCACCTATGACAGGCAGCAGAACATTTCTGACTTACTGTAATATAGCAATGGTAAACATACTTTATAAGTAGCATGTTAGAGTGTTTATCCATGTCATTTTTCTGTTCTAAAAAAATATTTTTTTCCCAAATCTAATCAGGTTTACAAATAAGATAACCATGTTGGTGGTATGTTACTATGGAGGTGGATTATGAACTAAACATCTTTACAATTAGGAAAGGAACAATAGCCAACCAACTAAATTTAGATGATGTTTCATAGTATAAGCCTTATGGAATACCAAGAGAGGATAGAAGGGAAATAACCTTTCAACCAATTCCTTCAGCTGGAGACTTCTTGTGATGTGTAGTTATCATTGAGGGCACTGGTCCAAGGTGACCTGAACCCTATTAGAAGGTGAAGAGCAGAAAACTGAGGCTGTAACTGTGAATAGCAGCGGGAAGTCAGGATACCAGAGCATGGACAGGCACAAGAGAGGTAGAACAGGAGTTGAAGAGGACAAAAGCAGTGACAGCAGGTCTGTGCTGAAGCTCTCAACAAGTAGTTGCTGATGTTCAATGAGAGGCAGAGCTAAGTATGAGAAGGCTGAAGAAGACAAAGAGACTTACAGAGACAGGGACAAAGCAACGGGGAATTAGATACTACCATTGTAGATTGAATGTTGAAACACTAATGACAAGCCAGAAAAGGATGTACAGAGACACTTAAAGCAGAGGAAGCTATCTAGGGCTGAACTTTTCCCTGATGGTTTCAGTGGCTAGGCATTTGGCAGAAAAGGGAATTGGATACTGCTGAAATTTATGGTAGTTTATTTTCTAGTTTGTTTTTTTTTTTTAATGAAGAAATGTAAAGAATTACATTTATGTCTTTTACAGCTATTTTGTCTATTCAACATGTGACTTGAGCCCTTTAAATTTCTGCTTGTAGCAGCACTCTAATGACTCACAGGATCCTTCTAAGCTAGTCTGTAATAGCTCTTTCCAAGCATCTGCTCAAATTGTAGCCAATTAAAAAAATAAATCTGGGAACAAACTGCTCCCAGTTTCAGATGACTGGCAGGTATGGATTCTACTTTCATAAAAGGCTAATTCCTGTGCTCAGTTCTGTTTATGGCAGTTCAGAAAAATCATATCATGTAACTTTCAAGGCATATAGCCTTTAAATTTATTTAACGTTGTCATCTGCAAATAGCATTAGAACAGCATCAAGTCAGTAAAGAAAACAAGACAAAACATCTCATAAACCTAAAATGTGGTAACATATCTTATTATTAAATACTACCAAGAGCTCTTGTGAGATAAGTGCATCACATTTCATTGGTTTTGGGGATAAATCTTACTGATTTTATTAGGTTAACAGGCTTCTTGTTTTTAGTAACCACAAAACAAAAACAAAATCTCTGTCAGTGGTGATACCTTCCACCTCGTGAGATATGGGAAAAAGCTTGCAAGCCTCCCTTCCTTAAGACCCATTCAGCATGAGCACTATCAGTATCCCTGTAGAATGGAACAAGGTGTGGAACTCTAATAATGGCATAAAGGTAGAATTTTTGGTACATAAATGTGCTAAGGCAAACTTTTGCACTTGAACCTCCCTGTGATTTACAAGAGCAAGTGCTGCAGGCAGGGGAGGAGCAACAGTGGAGCGGGCAAGTGTTAGAATTCACACTTGTAAAATTTATAGGGACCAATTGGTTTTGCAGGTGTACTGCCTAGCATTTGTGTACCCCGGTTGCTGGAGCAGATAAAGTGTGAGCTGGGGCTGGAATGCAGGTCAGGACCTGGGGAGTCTATACCCACCCTGGGGCTACAGCAAGGGGCCTGCCTTGAGAGGCAGAGCTCTTGGCTCTGTCTGCAAAACAGACCCTTATATGGTGTCAGGTTTGGCACTCTGGAATGTAGGTATCTCTAAACACTGCATTTTCTTAAAAGGTTAGTTAGGAAATAATGCATATCTTTAGAAAATGTGTGCATGTAAGATAGAAGCCTAGTATAAGGTCTTCAGCTGATGTAACTTGTAATGGCGAGTCAGACACTTTTCTTTTAATTGTCAGGCATAATCTCCAGCTCTGTATTTACTACCCATCTGCTCAGAGGGTTACACTTTCTAGCAGATTTACTGGGGGAGTGGAGCAGGGAAGAACAGGAGTGGGAGAGGTGTTGGAAGGAAACAGGAGCCCCTCCTGTGGCTGCTAAGACTGAGGAAGCCCTCCTCACTGTGCACAGCTCCTTTCTCTCTTCAGGCTGCAGATGCAGGGATGTGCAGCTTCTTTTGAAAATCACAAGACAAAAATTTTAAAATTTGATACTCTCTGGTCCCAAATTAATTGTCCTTCATTTTTTAACGTTCTCAGAAGCATAGGTTTGTAAATGGATAAATACATAAATTGATTATTTGCGTTTTTAATGCTGACTGCTATTAAGCATGATACAAATTGATCACTAGTAAAGAAATATTTAGAAACAGTATTTCATTAGAGTTTTCTGGCTGCTGTCATTGTTTCCATTTCTTCTGTGTTTTCCTAGCAATTTTTATTGGTCAGAATGAAGAAATCACTCACTAATTTCCCCCTTCTAATGGATTTCATAAACAAATAATCTGTTAAAAATATATGATTATAAAATGCTTTACTGTTGATTTTTAAAGTTTATCACATTATTTTACTCCATTTATCAGTGCCAATTAAGCTTCATAGCATAACAGCCTTTAGGTATCATAATTAAAGGCTCTTTGCTTAGGTGTAGATTATTTATCCTGTTATAAGATAAGTTATCCTGTACTGTTTCAGATAAGTGATGTATTCAGAGTTACATAGCTGAATGAAGAAGGAAGAAGTGCAATCATTTTAGGTGCTCCTCCCTAAGACTGAACATCTGAGGTCACCAGCTATAACATACCATAACATGCTAATAATTCTGCATGAGAAAGAGCTACTTGAAGATTCTTCGCAACCAAATCTCATGCAAAATATAGCTGTGAATACACAGATCCAAATCCAGGATATACAAACCCTGCTGTGGGGAATGCTTTGTCACTTGAACCTCCATATGCTGCAGTTCTAGTTTAGGGGTGGGAGGGGGGGAATATGCTATCTATTTGCTTTCTAAATAGATACAGAGCCACAGAGAAGCTGAGCATAATAACTCATTTTGCAATCAGACAATTTTGTGCAAAATCCATGCCACCCCTCTCACTGCCCATAGTGGTGAAGAGGCAGAGTAGGGCCTGGCTGAACACTGGCCCCTGTGCTCCCATCACTCCCTCCATGTAAACACCACAGGGTTGGAATGCTGCTGGAATTTTCGGTTGGGAGCCAGCCTTATGAGGGGGAGGAGCAGCTGCTTTGTGCAACAGGCTGTCATACAGAGCTTACTTAGCTCATTTGAAGCTAGGGAACCTCCTAGGGCTGCAGAGAGGCTCCCCAGGGAGCTTGAAAGACTCAGGAGTGAGGCTGGAGGGGAGCTGCCAGGCAGCTCCTCCTTGGTGCTGAGAGCAGCCGTGGATGCCACACGTTCACAAGCAGTACGATGCTGACACATCTCGCCCTTGCTGTTGTGTGGGGAAAAACAGACTCAAAACACATATGGCCTCTGTTCCTCCTTCAGAATGCAGCAATTCACATGCAGAAATACCATGTGCTGCTAAACTTATGGTAATTTAACGTTTTTAAATCAATCTTAAAAATTTTCAAAGTGTGTGATGGTAACTCTAGTCCTCCTCTTTGTGTTTCTCTCAGTTTGACACAAGAATCCTACCTAGGCTTTCTTTTAAACTTTCACGGCCAAGTAATCTATCAGGATTGAATCAGTTTCTCGTGACCATGTTTTACTCAGAGCCTGATAAAACACCTGCTGTTCCCATCTCTGTCCCATGGACAACTCTATGCTGATACTCACCAATAGATAAGAACTGAAAATATCTTTCTAGCTGAGCACCCATGAGGACAAGTCAGAAAGATGGTCTATAAATCAAGTTAATACTGTCCCCTTCTATGCAGATTTATCTCATTTTAAGATATTGTGTATTGCAGAGAGACTTCCTTAAATTGATTGGTGAGAACATCATATTCCTTTGGGACAAGAGCAAGTGTCTCATTGTTCCTTCACTACCGGTCTGTGTCATTTTGTGAAAATGCAGTTTTGATTCTGAGTTTCCTGTAGCTCTATCACATAATGTTTGTCTCACATTCAAGCTAAAGCTCTGCACCTGCAAATTCTACTTAAAAGAGGGAAAATGTAAGAAAGCCTAAGTGACACATACATTAACCTGGGAGAAATAAATTTGACTAAATTGCACCAAACTGTCATTCTTTTGCTACCAAATACATTTTCTGCCTGAAAACAGACCTAATTGTCAGAACTCTTTGAGCACAGTGAATAACACTTTAAAGAGCCACCGATCTTCATATCATTAGTTCTGTGTAAAAGAAATGGAAATGCCCTTTAATTATCCAGCTGTAGGAATATATTAGATGGTACTAAATTTTGCTTAAGTACAGACTATTGCCAAAAAGAAGGCCAAAATACAAAATTGCATTGGCATTAGCATTCTATAGTTGTGTGATATCAAACTGCACAATGGCTGGAACATTCTGTGAAGGGCAATGCTGTCTGGGTAATGTAGCAGAAACACTTATCTAATAGCATGCCCTCCTGTGCCCTCTGTCAGGGCGCCAGCACATTAGTCCTATTATCAGCCTCCAAATACTGGAGGCTTCCACATCGTCGCTGCTGCCAAAAGAAACAGTCTTCCCTGTTACAGGAGCAAATGTCTGTGCACATAAATGAAACTGAGGAGTAATTAGATTACAGTGTTTCAAACTGACCCCCATGCAACAAAATATGCGGGCTTTCTAATT
Source organism: Cettia cetti (assembly GCA_013401135.1). Lineage (NCBI taxonomy): Eukaryota > Metazoa > Chordata > Aves > Passeriformes > Sylviidae > Cettia > Cettia cetti. The sequence goes on along the minus strand of VZUI01042176.1, from coordinate 14,148 downwards.
TACATTAATAAAGATTCCACTACATTTACAGCATGTTTGGTTTAGTTCACAGGTCAGGCATTTTCCATAATACATTCTAAACAGACTATTTCAGTCAAGTAAGGAAGAAATGTTGAGGTGACTGCTCATAATTATCCTTAAAAGCACTGTTTGTCTTTTCCTTCCCCTACATTATGGAGGTTTTTTCACATGGGGTTAGAATTTGATGGGCTCAGGGTTTGTTTATTCATTTTCCAATTTGAACTGCATGAGTAAAAAAATGAGAAACAGTAACAAATACCTGTGCAACCACCACCGCCACCAAAAGCCATCAGGCAGTTATTTAATGTTATTTAATTTAACTCCCTCATTAGGAGCATAATGCAACAGTTTGTCATTGTGTGACAGGCATATTTCATATTTTCCATGAAACCATTCCATTTAGTAAAAGAAAAAGGAAACCAGCTTTTTAAGAGAGATCTAAACCCCACAGAAACAACCCCCTCACCAACCTCAAACTAAATGACATCTTCCTCTAATTATTAAAAAAACTCAAACAAATGCCAGAATGCACTTTTCATTAATAAATATATCCATTTATTGATAAGCACTCTGATCAACATTGTAGAGTAAAAAACATCTGTTCAGCAGAGGACATGGAGTTGAATTCATATCAGCTTGTATAAACAATCTATGTAATATTGAGCCCATCTTTTTAAAAATACATCAGTGATCAAAGAGCAGTGAGCAAAGGGAGGGAAGGTTTATATTTTATATGATTCTGTGGGTTTATAAGTTTTTATATTTTATAAGATTTTGTGTTTATAAAATTCCAAAATATTTTTTGTGATACCTGAAACAGTAACGATCCGTTCATTGTTTTTTCTCAATTTAAATGATTCTCTATAATTTGAAGAATTTGTCAGTGAGGAGAAGCAAAACATAGTCTTTCTATTTTACTATTTTAGATTAAGCATTGCCATTTTTGTGAGATTTTTCTGTCCTACACACTATTCCTGGAACTGCTCGTGGGGAAAAAAGGATTCTGATGCAAATAAAACCTGTCAGGTGTCAATCTGTAAATTGCTGTCACTTGTCAGAGATCCTAAGGAGCACTCCATTTAGGGCACGACAGCTTCTTGGGTTATTTGATGAGTTCATTATAAAAGAAACAAGGATTCAGTAACTAATTTATTTACAATGGTGAATTGTGTTTCTGCAATCTTATGAAAATACCCATTAAAAACAGTGTAATATGACATGACATCTTTTACACACATAGTTATGTTGTGAATTAAAAATAGTTCTTTTGTATGGTTCTGGGTGTCATTATTGACAGCACAGGTTACCACTGTTACTTTGCATGCATGTGGCTTCAAACCTGCTCTTAAAATAACTGAGAAATTTATTTCTCTCTATTTTGCCCTAGTACACTTTAATACTGTGAACAAGTTGGAGAATACCTTCTCTTTCCTTTAAAATATACCTCCTTTTTCAGTCCCAGGAAAGGCTAGTAAGATGTCAGAAAAAAGTTAGTGAGAGCTAGCAGGCCTTGCTGCTATCCAGTGATCTGGAAAAGACAAGAAAAATGCAGTGAATTACAGGTTAAAGTCAAAGCCTTCCTTATCTGAGCAACAATGACCTGGAGAAAAGAAAGAGAAAGAGAGAAGGAGAGAGAGAAAGAAAAAGAGAAAGAGGGAAAGAGAGAAAAAGAGAGAGAGAGAGAAAGAAAGGGAGAAAGGGAGAAAGAGAGACAAACCAACACTTTTATTTCCATTTAGAATGTGTATCCTTAACTCTCCTTTGTAGAACCAATGTAAAAGCACTGGATCAGCATCCCCAGTTAATCAGTTCATTAGAAGAATGTACAAGCACCTCACTTCCTTGCAAATAATTCTGTGTATACTGCAAGGGATGAAGCCTGATTTCCAGTGATTCCTGCTCGTAGTTTTAGTTTCCCATACAAAGGCTGCACTGTCAGCACAGTGTTACCTCCTCTTCTCTTTTGCTTTAGTTACCTCTGGCTGTTTCCATATCACCTCTTGCATTTAAATCTCAGCACCTCTTCCCTTCCTTGCAATACATAAAACTTTTGATATTTCCCACGCACACTGCAGTATCTGCATAGTTGTTCTTTGTACGGCCTGGGACAATAACTGTGTCTGCAGTGTTTTAAAACTGGTCTTTCGTAGGACAGAAAACTAAAAATGCACTTTAAAAAATTTCCCTTGGCAGAATAAAGTGCCAGGGAGAATGCTGAGGAGATGTCACCAGCAGTGAAAGTGGGAAAACTGTGTTTAATTCCTTGTTCTGCTCCAACATCCTTCTACAAGTTATTTGACAAAAGTTTTCTCTAGGAAACAGTAACATAACAGAGCAATTTTATGCTTGCCATACTGCCAGTGTTGCGTGGCACAGCACAATGACCACAGTGATGAGGGACACGTCAGTGAAAATGCACATAGGGAAAGCCAGACAAGTAGAGAAAAATCTCAGCAAACCTGATGATCCTATCTTCTAAAGAGGAACTGGGTTAATATTTAGGGAAATCTATTTGCAAACAAGTATGTTCCATCCCGTTATGTGTAGATTAATGTTTTTCTTTGCCTGTGAATATTCATGCAATCAATTTTAATTCACCTGGAGGAAGGCATGTATCATAACAGAGATGGAAATTCATGTGTGAAGACAGTATTTCTGACTAAACGATGCAAAGCCTCACCCAGGCTGTTCTCACCTAAATACTGGGAGACACTTGTTCGTGTAAGGTAAGGATATAGATATTCTGAAATGAGAAGAAGAGCGAGTCAAATGCGAGTGGCTTTCAAGGAATCTCAGACACACCACTCAGGCAGGAGTGGCAACGGGAGGTGGTGTAACAAAAGGGCAGTGATGTTGTAGTAGCAAACTCTCTGTCCCAGTGACACCTTTAGTGTGTTTCAACCTGAAAAAGCAGCATGATGTGCCTGTGACATGGTACAACACCTAGGGAGAGGGATCAGCCTCTAAGAACAGCTGAAGGAGACGTTGTGTGTTGAGGTCTGAAATTATCTTCACACTTCTGTGTCTGCCTTCAGGGTGAAATTGTGGCTAGCCCTGCATTATTAAAAGCCTCAAGGTTCTGAATTCATCTTGTGTAATTATGGGATTATTGAGGATGACTAAATTAAGAATGTAGCCACTTTACACTCTCTCTACAGACCTTTCTAACTATGAGGTAAAGGGATTGACAGTAGGCAATTTGTCTATGTACTTTTCATTGCTGTACATCGTGTGTTGCTTTTGACAGAGCTTCTTACCACATCACACTTGCCCAGTCCACATTGAAGGTGTTAGCTTTCATTCAGTCTCTTTTTTGACTGGTTTAAAAAATTTTTTTAAGCTTTTTTGCACAGTCCCCAAATTGTAGTGTTTTCTCTATGCTAGAGTAATTTTTGCTCCTGTAAATCAGTGTGTAAAATCCTGTAGCAGGCCCATGTTTGACATATTCATTTTAATTTACCTACAGAAATAACCCATCCGGTTGCGTGCTGTTGTGTTTTTCCTCCAGTCTACTGTTTTGTCAAGTCCCACAGCTTAATTCCCATTGGAGACTCATTCATTTGCTCACTGAGGCAGGAATTACAGCAGTTATGCATCTCCCATCATTGTTAAAATAACTAATGATGTGACCAATCATGCAGTGAGATATGAGGGTGCTGCAACTGCTTGATGAAGTGAAGAAAAACACTCTGAGACCTTAATTTACTCAATAAGATCTGGCTCAAATAATTACACAGTTCTCATTTGTTAAGCAATTACTACAAATCCACAAAAATTCATAATAATAAAAATAGATAAGGGATTGGCTGGTCAGACTCAAAGAGCTGTGATCAATGGCTTGAGGTCTGAGTCAGACCAGTGACAAGTGGTGTCCTTCAGGGTTTCATATTGCGACTAGCACTGTTTAACAACTTTGTTGATCCACAGTGGGATTGAGTGCACCCCCAGGAATTTTTCTGAGGATACCAAATTCTGTGTTGTGGTGTGGTCAGCATGTGGGAGGGAAGATATGACATCCAGAGGGACCTGGACAGGCTTTTGAGGTGGACCTGTACAAACCTCATGAAGTTCAACAGGGCCAAGTGCAAGGGTTGGGGCAATCACAAATATGGATACAAGCTGTGTGATGAATGGATTGAAGGCACCTCTGAGACACAGGCTTTAGGGCACTTGAGGGTAGGTGAAAAACTGTGACTCAGAAATGTGCATTCAGAGCCCAGAAAGCCAACTGCATCCTGCTGTATCAAAAGAAGGGTGGCCTGCAAGTTGAGGGACGGGATTCTCCTGCTCCACGCTCATGAGATGCCACCTGGGGTGCTGTGTCCAGCTCTAGGGCCCCCAGCATAAGAAAGACATTGACTTGGAGTGAGTCCACAGAAGGGGCACAAAAAAATGGCCAGAGGCCTCGAGCAGTTCTCCTATGAAGACATGTTGAGAGAGTTGGAATTATTCAGCCTGAAGGAAACAAAGCTCCAAGGGAGACCTTGAACAGTTCTCCAGTACGGCAACAAGAAAGCTGGAGAGAGACTCTTTGTCAGGGAGTGAGAGTAGTGATAGGATGAGGGGTAAGAGTTTTGAGGTGGAAGAGGTTAGATTTCGGTTGGATATTAGTAAGAAATATTTTACAATGAGGATATTGAGACACTGGAACAGAGATCTTGTGGATGTCCCATTCCTGGGAGTATTCAAGGTGAGGTTGGATGGGTCCTGAGCAACCTGGTCTAGTGAAAGTTAGTCCTCTGGCAGGGGGTTTGGAACTAGAGATCTTTAGGGTTCCTTTCAAAAAAAATCTTTGTCTGATATTATAATGAAATTCATGATCAATGTTAACTTACAAACAGTAAAAGGAGTCGTACCTGTTGACAGTTCAGAATGAATAGTCTGAATAGCTGCAATTGGAAGTGTCCAGATAGAAGATCAAAGGTAATGTTGTGAGCCTGTATAGTGTCTTGATATTTGTATTTAGAAGATGAAATTTTGTGAGTTAAAATTGGAGTTAATATGCAGGTTGTATGAGCATGGATAATAAGTGATGACCTGAACTTGTCTGTGGCTATTGTTCCTTCTCCATTTTGGTTGATTGTTCTCAAATTGGTTACAGGCAGACGTCTTTTATGACAAATATATTCTATAGTTTAATCAGAATCTTTGACTAAGACCATTATGGATCATCCAATCTGGTTTATATGTTTGGTCAGACAAAATTACCACTTTTGCAGTCTTTTCCTGTTTTGTGCAAAACAGTGTTGTTCTCTGTCAAATACATGAGCCTACAAGAAAGTAGATCTTGCTTTCTAACTACTGAGATAAACTCATTTATAAAGATATGGCCTCTGTGTACTTTATGAATATAAAGGTGTTTTCAAGAAGTGGGTGTAATTGTCAGATACTTAAAAGACACTAAATAAAGGGTCTGCAGGGTTGTTTGTTTTGTTTGGGTTTTTTTTCTAGTTTCTCAAATACAACTTCCAACTGGTCTATGACTGAAGGTAATTCTCATTAATTTGCTGCACTGAGCTGATTGAATCTTTTAATGTACAATGCTACTTTCCAGTCTTTTTCCTGGTTAACTATCTTTGAAGTCATAACTTGATAATACTTTGATTTATATTGAAAATAAGGATTTTTGCTGCATGCAAAAAGGACACGGTTAAAAAAGAAAAAGAAACAGCCTTATATATATGTACCACCAGGTTCCCTTGTCTAACATTACTTTTATTACATTCAAAATGTTTGAACTAGTAGATCCTTGCAGTTGGCAAGAAGCAATAATAGAAATGACTAATTTTTATTCAAGGACTTGAAATATATTAGCAAAATAATGAAAAGAGGAAAAAAGGCTATGAGAAAAAGATATTTCACAGCCTTCAGTTCTAGAACAGGAAGGTTTGTCCTGTAAATTGTTAGAATTTTTTTTCCATACAACTGGCACTATAATGTGTACCAAGGATGTTTCTAACATATTTCAATCATCCTTAAATTCCTACAGTTCTCTTTGTAAACTTGATGTATGAAAGCCAGTTTTCAGTCTATGTAGATTATCAGATATCATACCCAATTATACATATTTTTATTTATTTTACTAGAAAGACCACACTGACTTCTTATCTGGAGCTTGTACTGAACCTTTCAAATACTTCCTCATCTAAAATAATTCACACAGAAAAAAATTACACAAAATCTCCAAAGTTTCTAAATTATACCACTACCCAAAATAATCCGGCATGTTCTGTACTAATCAAGGCTGTTCACTGGTTTCCAATCTGGCAGTGAAAAATGCATCAACCTGAGTTTTAATGAACTTCAAGAGAAATTGTTAAAGTTGACAGAACAGTCTGGCATGCATTTAAGAGTAGTTACTCATATATTCTCTTAAAATAATTTTGTCTCACCACTATCTAACATAAAATTACAAGCCGTGGATAAATGAATTACATTTAGACTATTTATCTTTTATATTCGTGATAAGATTTCTCCTCCAAAAAAAGTATAGCAAAAACATGTGACTGTGACTGCACTAGCCAAAAGAAACAACATTGCCAAGTCAACTTTATTCTTTTTTTAAAATTTCCCAGAAAAGCTGGGGATGTATACGAGATAGCTGTAATACAATCAATTTTCATCTTGCATAGATTGAAAGTTTTGTTCTCCTTAATTAATTTATTTAATTCAAAATCTATCTGAAGCATGGAAATCTTCTTGCATGGAAACACAAGGAAGGAGAATATGCCTCATCCTCTGCTTAAAGCACAGAAATATTTCATAGATACCAAATATTGCAGCAAGAATACTTCCTGGATAGCAATTAGACCTCTCCAACAAGACATTTTTCATTGGAGCTTGCTTCCTTTTTAACTTGCAAGACATTTCAGGCTTTCTGACAAAATAGTCCCTTTTCTTCTGAAAAAAAGATAGAAAAAAAGTAATTTCCTTAATAATTTCCTAAATAAGAATGATTTTAAGATGAAAACAGCACTTGCAAGGAGAACGATTGGAGACTCTTGTCACTGGAGTTACAGCTCCATCTGTAAACTGCAGGTGTGATGACAAATGCCCGCAGTATCACAACCTGGTGCTGTGTATTTCTTTCCCTTTTTCAGGTAAATAGTTCTTACTGGTCACACTGAAAACAGTGGACTAAACCCTGAAGATTTACTCTGTGCCTAATCAGTTGATAAGCAGCCTCCTTGGAAGTCACTGGTAGTTTGCTTTGGAATTGATAGAATAGGAGTTTATTAAAGCCCTTAAAATTGAAATATAAGACTTGCAGGATCAGGCTCTAATTTAGCACACACTAAAGATGTTGAGGGAAAGTTGGTCATTCAAAAAGCTGTAGAAAGTCTGAGCTGGAGCAGGCCCAATTCCAGGAAGTGCCTGCGTGCCTGCCATGTGTCTGGATGTTGTGGGAGTAGTGTAATGAAAAGTGACTGATGTAGCTTGATAGAACACTTTAAAATGACACATTGAGGTACATTCAGTAAAAGGGTAATGGACAGATGGTTTTCGTTTTCAGAAATTTAATGGCTATTTGACATTCTTTGTCATTAGTGATCCTGTTTAAAACTTTATTTAATAGTGATAATTTTTATTTCTTTTTTTTTTAACAGAACAATAGCTTTGCTCAGCAAAGCATACCTATTAAAAAACCTCTACTTCTCAGCAGAATAACTGAGAGAGTCTTTGCATACAAAATATCTGTATTAATTTTTAACAAAGAAGTTGTGTGAAAGGAGAATTGGTTTATTTTAACTTCCACTGGAAATCAGATAAAATGTTATAAAATGCTTTCTATTTTTCCTAAATAAAATACCTCTTCCCGCACCCCTGACTAATCTAGTAATTCCTTTTAAAGAAAAATTCACATCAAAATTTATCCAAATTTCTGTCTCAAATTTTGAGTTTACAGTGAAGTTCAGGCTATGAGGTAGTAGAAATAAAATTTATGTGTTTATTTCAGATATTCAATAATTAATCACATATTCCTGAATTTCTCCTTATTTATATTTTTGGTTTTTATATTTCATCTGCATATTCTGACATCTTTAGAAAATGTCAGGATATCAACTCCATTGCACAGGGCACAGTCAGATTCAGAAGACAACAGCAAATGAAGTATTTTTCTTTCATGAAGACACAAACTCCCACTCCTTTAATTAGATTCAGAATGGGCACATATACATGGCTTGAAATATGATATTAACAGTCTCAGTGAGTAACCTGAGATCCTTTTCCAAAACACGAAAAGACATTTTATTTGAACATTTTATAATGTTCTAGTAAAAAATCTTGATATGAATTTTTTTATATTGTTTGCTGATTTATGCCTTACTCATATTCTGACAGAAAGCTCATGACTGCAGCAATGGTAATGCTCTTTTCTTTATTTCTTTGCAAAACCAACTGTGCTTTATTTTCTACAGAACAATAAGGTTGCTCCAAAGATGTAAGTTGATATTAGGAGATCTACATGCTCTTACAAAGAGACAAGAATAAAAGTCCAAATTTGTAACCTACTGACTCTACCCTTTTGGAGCATTATTGTTTACTGATGGGTTCATGTTATCAGGCACATTCCATTTTCATTACTTTAAATGGTACAAGGTTAATTTCATTATTTATTTATTTAGATCCCATGTTGTTTTTCGAGTTAGTGAGTATCCATGTAATTCCTGAAATGTGATGCAAAAGGGCAGATTAGCAGCTCTACTTGGCTTCCCGTTTTCACTGAAATGCATTGAGCCCCTCTTGGTATAGATTGCTGGCTGGCTGCTGGCAGGAAACCCTTGGTGCTGTAAGATTTGCTTCTGTCCCTCTGCCCTGAACACCCACAGCCGCTTTGCTGGTGAGCAGAGTGGGACTATGCTTTCCTGCCAGCACAGCAGATCCAGCCTGTGTGGGCATCTTTGAGTGGCCCTTGAGCTGCTTGTTACAGCCTGGCAATTTTTTCTGGGCAGGAAGCCCTTCCTCCCAGCAGGACACGGTGCTCACATCCAGGCTGTTTGCTGCTACCCCTCGGGTCAGGCCGGCCTGGCAGCCCAAGCACATCGTGCTGGAACCAGGGGCAGGCCTGGCCCCAGCTCAGCAGAGGTTTAACATATTGCCACAAAGATATCCATGCTCCCAAGGAGGCAAGTGGGTGGCAAGTGCCAGCTGTCCCCCTGCCCCACACTGCTGTTTTCCCCACACTGCTGTTTTCACAGCCTGATATTGTCATAACCTTTGGGAAGAGAGGTTAGCAACTTTCCTTTCCCATTACCAGGTGTTGCAATGGCAAAATTATGCACCTGGGTGGAAAGTTAAAATATGTGTTGGAAATAAATGTTAGGAAAGAAAAAAGTTTCCAGGTCTGATTTGAAGCATAAATCTGACAAAAATGGCTTCCCTGCTGCCTAGGCATGTGCTATTAAGATTAAAATTTTCTCTGAGAACCGAGACCCTTCCAGATTAATAAAATCACACAACAAAACTTGTCAGCATTAACTAGCTAATCACCTGCAGAACAGAAATCAGTCAGATCTCGATTGTCACTGTACCTGGTTGGCATAAAACGTCAGTTTAGAGCAAAGATTTTTTTTTTTTTTTTTTTTTTTTTTTTTTTTTAAAGCACGGAAGCAAACATTTAAGGAAGAGCATTACAGCTGATGTTAAGCGTTTTTAAATACTTCCCTTTATTTTAGTGTAGTTCTCATTTTCCTTAATGATTTTTTATGGCTAACAAATCACCACTGTTACTTACATAATTTGATTTAAAATATTTGCATCTGTAAGCAAATAAGGATGTTATTGGGATGTAGATTAACTCTCCCACTTTTACAGTGAATGGCCAACTGATTTTTTTTCTGCAGTGCTTTTAGAAAGGCAACACAAATTTTGGTCCCAACTTGAAGAGATCATCCTGTACACCTCTTCAGAAATGTCTCCTGTGAAGCTGGTAGGATAAATGCCAAGGGAGCTGCTATTATTTCCCTGTAGCATGACAACCTCTTCAGCAGAAATAATTGGCTCAGGCCAAGAACTTGCTTCACGTATATGGCAGAATTACTGACCCAAGCTGGATTTGAACCAGCAGCCATATGATTTAAATAGGAGATGAAAATTGATCTCAAAATAATCTCAGCAATCTAAGCCAAGGAAGCGACAAAAGGATGAATGCTTAGCACTGCAGAAAAATAAATATTCTCTTTTAAAAAGAGACCTTGTCACAAGAACCAAATACTCGTACATCATGTAATAGCCTAAGTTGAAGAATGTGCCTCTGCTGGTAAACACAATGAAAACAATAAGATATGGTTCTCTGTTTGTATATTTTTACATTATGTATGATGTATCACACATCACATATATAATGTGTTTTATCTCTCAAATTTCACATATATACTTGCTCTCTCCCAGGTTTAGCAAGTATTCATTGTGACCTTTAGTGAAACAGTAGCTCCCTGGATCCCTGGATTATATTCTTCATGGCAAGTTAGGGTCCCCAACAATATTTATTTAGTAAATAAATAAAATTGAGACTGTGAAAATGGCCCCACATTTCAACTAGACAAATAGTGTGGGTGAAAACCATGTCACCTTGTTACCTATTTGTTTCCTTGCACCTTCTGGAGTGTGCTGCTGGACAAGCTTCACTGGCACCAGATGTTCAATAGTCTGTTGCAGAAAATTCAGGGGCAAAGGGATTTTTCTCACAGAAAGAGTTCTAAAAGGGCCTTCTGACAGGAGGAGTAGGTTCTTTGGTTCTTTGCAGCCTGTGTGACAAGCATTTTAAATATACAAGAGGGTATGTTCTGCTTCCAGAATCCAGTACATAAATTACAAAGAAAATAATAGCTTCAGTCCAAAGGACCATCCACTAATCTCCTTGTTTGTATCACAGGTAATATGTAAGTGCTTTTCAGAGCTAATCCTTTCAGCCATAGCATAAATGCAAAAGGCCAATAAGATTACTTGGAGATGAAGCATTTTAATAGCATCACAGAGTCAGGAAGTAAACAGATTATGAAAGGCAGCAACTGGCATTGATTTTATTTTGCAGCTTGGCCTGAATGTCCTAAACTTGATGAGTCTTGTAATCAATCTTGTTTGTATTTTGCATGAGATTTTAGCACATCTTGAGGCTATGAAAATAAGCAATTTCAAAATTCAGAACATTAGAACACAAATCATGAGAGGGAAGAAAATCACAGTGTAAGACCCAATAGTGAAATCCTCTTTGCTTGGCCTCAGAAAAAGCTGATAGGTTTGAAAGGACGAATCTGTGAAACAGGTGTGCAGAAGATTCCTGAGATGGTGTCCTCCTGGAAGCACAGGTTCTCCAGATGGGGTCAGATTCTGCAGATGTGTTGCTGGACAGTCTCCAGGCTTTTCCATCTCCAGATTTGTTTTTCTTCCTTATTGTCCTAGTCAGTTCCTGTAATTCTGTGGGTTTAATATGGAGACACACATTTAGAACGGAGATACACACTTTCATTCTTCTGAAGGGCTTCTCAATGGTGCAACAAAAATGCTTTGCCAGTCAAACTGATACAAAGGGACAATCAAGGAAATACTTCAAAACTGCACTGTTGCTTCAAATCAGAGCACTAATGTAGAAGAGGGAATGTGTCTTAAATTGCCAAATCAGTGAAGTTGATGCCCGGATTTTCATCTTTGTGGTCTTTCTGAAAATCACCATCCTGTAAGAGCTGTTATGCATTGTTTTAATGCTAAGGTTCTTAACAACCTTCATAGAGACAGAGAACTATTTATCTGCAAGAAGGACTATTTTGGAGAGCATGGGGAAAATTTAGATTAACAGACTGCATACCAGCAGTCTGATTTTCTTCCACAAAAGCCTTGAGTGTGGTGGAAAAAAGTACTGTGTTTCATGAAGTTGACTACCATGACTAAATTAAAAAAAAAAGTCATGCTCTTTTCATACAACAGGAGCAGTTGACATATCTTTTGCCACACCATTTTTCTCACCAAAATGTTGGATGATGTTCTACATTTTGTCATAAAACAAATGAAGTCTGGGTCTGAGACAAACCCATGCATTTCTTCGTGTGGAGATACAGCCACAGAATTCCACTGGTGTTTGCAAATTCAGTAGATTTTAATATCTTTTGAATCTGTTCAATTTGAAATTCAACCCTTTCACTCTGTCCCTGCAGCTAGATAGTCTGTTTCTGTGACAATCTGCTTTTGCCTAGAGTTTATGCCAAATCTGCCAGTGTATTCGTTTTGTGTGGTTATATTTCCACTTCATACTTCCAGGCTAAATGAAATAACAATTTTGTTCCCCTTTGGTCAAGAATAGACTAAAAAAAGAAGCTTCTGAGCAAGAGTGGGCAGCTAATACAGTTTAACAAATACCCTTTGGTGCTGTGAAATAAGAGGGATTGATTGAATGTGAGAGTGAAAGACAACAGCAGAAGCATACTGAACACAGGCAGAGAAGTGACAGCAGACTAAGAGGACAGAAAGAAGGAGGACTGGAAGCTGGTGAAACCATCAGCACAAAGAGTGTAGAAACAATGCAAAAGCAGTTCAAAACACTACTAAAAACAAACTCTTGTAGAGAAAGACCTGCAATGGATGACAAAGGAATTGCATCCCACTGACTTTGCTACAGAGTTTAAGGGGATTAGACCAGATGAACTTTTTCTGCCCACACAAAGGATTGCATAAAATGGGTATCTGTCTCCACCATTAGTTTCTCCTAGCACCTGAAGCCCTGAAACACCGTGGCAAGCAACCATTGCACAGGTTCAGCTCTGCCTTTTGGGCCACTCTCTCCTGCAACAAGATGGCTGAGATCAGGCATTGTCCAGATTTATAAGGCGTTTCAAAGCATGACTTTCACTGAAACCTTAACTCTTAGTTTCATCCTTTTAATTTCAATGTCTTTGGGATTTTCATCTTCCTCAAGTTTTTGAATCAAAACTTCTGTATCTTTTTGCAATGTACTACTTATCTTAAAAACCATCCCAGAACTGATGTATAAATTATCATTCGCAACTGCAAATTATTCTCAGATTCTTCTTTTCCAATAAATATGTGAGAAGAAAATAAGTTATAAGCTAGTTTTGTAAGGAAGAAGGGTGGAGGAACAAAGTAAAACTCCTAGGGAAAGAGTGAAAATCCAGGATTACACAATTTTTTTTTTTTTTTTTTTTTTTTTGTGAATTTGAAGTAGATACATACTATCTGAGAGTCTGATTTTGCCAAAAGGGAAGGAGTAAAGTAAAAAAAGTCTTCAGTATGTGTAGCATTTTGAAGAATTGTTTCTTTTAAGGTTTCAGAAGACGAGTAATTTCATGGCAAGTGTGTAGTATGAGTCTCTCTTCATTCCCTTTGAGAAGCCTCAGGCAGGAAATATGTTGCATGTTATACAACAATACATGGAAAAAAAAGTACTTTGACCAATGAATTTTTTATAAAAAGTTGGTTCTCCCTAGCAGCCCTAACTGTGATTGCCTTCATAACTTTGTCGGTTTACCTTTTTCTCTACAAGGTTGTGAATTTTTCCCCTGAGGCAGATCAGTGCTGTAATTTTAGCACCATAATGTTATGGAAAATTTTCAGCATCACTGCTTGATTTTCAAAACTAGTTTTGAAAACTGAATAAAAAAAGGAAAATAACCCAGGAAAATTAGCCTCAAAACCCACTTTTTGTTTCTCTCTTCCAGTTCTGAGGAATCATGTCATCACTCATCTTATGCTTAAGGGAGGCACCAACCTTTTGAAACTGTTAGAGATTTTTCTGTCTGAAGACCCTTTTGCTGTCTTTCCCCAGCTTGTTTGCCATACCATCTCCCTTCATCACTTTGCAAAGGCTGTGGAAAATCCTTTCCAGCTGGCACAGACCCTGTTAGCATCTGTGCACTCTAATTGTACAGGGCACCAGCTACTGTTCCTTCTCAAAAGCCTGGGCTGGTGTTCTGGCATCCAAAAAAGTGTGTCAGAGGTTTTTATGTTTGCACCTATGTTTTTAAGTTTGACCTACTTGACAATGTCAAGTGAGGCCTCATTGCTACCAGAAAAAAAACTTCCTGCTTGTTTGCTTGTTTTTTGGTTTTTTTGGTTTTTTTTTTTTTTTTTTTTTTTTTTTTTTTTTTTTTTTTTTTTTTTTTTTTTTTTTTTTTT
>VZUI01042171.1:0-101520 GCA_013401135.1 Cettia cetti | reverse complement strand
TGACTGATCTCTGTAAACTTTGTTCTGGACTAGATGGCTCCTGTTTTTTTGCCAGGCTCTGCTTTTCTTTTTTTTTTTTTTTTTTTTTTTTTTTTTTTTTTTTTTTTTTTTTGGTGTGTGTGTGTTTGGTTTTAGCTTGGCCTTTTCCTAATCTTTCCAAAGTTGTTGAATCTTTCCAAAGGTGATCTCTCTTTCTGTTTTTTCTTATAGGAAGTGTTATTCTGTTATGAATACATGATATCCTGTCTGTGCCATCATAAGATGAATGTATGACCTTTTCAAATGGCATCAGCCTGAATGATGCATATTCATCTAACACAGGAATACTTGATATCAATGGCCTCTCAAAATACTTCCTTTTGTAGGCTGTAAAAAAATGTTCCAGTTTTCCATAGGTTCTTCCTTGTGCAAAAGCAAGGGAAGATGCAACTATTTCATGTTTTCTTATTTGTTATATTCTGCAGTTCTCTTACTCTGCTCTAACTTTGAGAACAGTGAGGCTGCAGTGGGGTTCAGTTGCTGCAAGTCCATTGTTATCCCATAGTGGTTTATTACTGATATGTTTGGATTATTGGTCTCAGCAGTCAACAATGAGCTGCATACATTGTATTTGTTTAGATCTTTGGATAATGCAAGTAAAGATTGATACAGAATGTAGGCTCTGGTGCAGGTCACATTAGACACTGAAAAAATGCAAATGAATTACTAAAGTGAGAGGAAAATGTTATCCCCCACTGAAGTAAGAAGCTGCTTACCGACCAGTTCAACAGGGAAGATGTTTTATAGTCTAATAAACAGATATTTGCATATCTAAGGAAGTGAACAAACATTGTTAAGAAAAATGGACAGATTGTGTCTCAAAAATGGAGGAAACAGAAGGAATCAGGATGAAAGATGTAAGTCTGTTTAGATCCCAGGAACATTTCAAAGCCTGTTGTGATTTAACTGAAGAAGGAATATGAAGATCTCAGGGGGAATGGAGGAGTGCACCTGAAAATATTCAGTGAGTTCATATCTTGCAGATGAATTCTCAGACCAGAACTTGTGAATAATTTTTCGATGATTGGGAAAATGTGAAACATAAGGTGTGCAAAAGGACCTGAGCTGTGATTACCTCCTTGTCAGTCCCAGCTCAATATGGATGTAGGTATGGATCAGTGCAACTACATTAAACATAGATTTTGTCTGTTTGATGGTAACTTTAGTAAGCATTCAGCAGTGTTGTCAGTTTTGGAAGTTATTGATAAAATGTATGACTGATTTTTTTACCTGAATTTGGCCTAAATGTGATTTAAGGGAACTAACAAGGCATACTTAATATAATTGTATAGCAATACCATACGCTAGGGCATTTGTGCATCATAAAAGTAAAAAGGAAATACTAATAGGAGGAAGTATTGCTGTCATCATCCCCCTTGTCAGTATAGTCCGTCTTTTGGTGGAATGGAGAGGTGTAATCCATCACCTTTTCAGAATTTCTTCCCCTACTCTGACAAGGACTGTTGTTTGTCCAGACTGTCACTGTGTGTGCAGCTCCACATGTTCTCTGAGCTCTGGATGATTTTCTATCTTGTGTTCATTTTCTGGTGGGATATTGGATTATCAATCTTACTCCCAGTGTCAGATATCTGACTGATCTCTGTAAACTTTGTTCTGGACTAGATGGCTCCTGTTTTTTTGCCAGGCTCTGCTTTTCCTTTTTTTTTTTTTTTTTTGAGGAAGTCAGGAGTCTGTTCCTGAAACACTTGGCCCAGGTCTGTCCCAGTCCCTTCTGTTGTCAGTGCTGGTTAGCTCCTTGCCAAACTTAAGTAGTACAGTTCATTTAGTATCAGTCACCAGCCTCTCTTTAGTATGTTGCTTTTCTTTTGTAACTTCAGATAACAAATATTTATTTCTAGGGTATTTTATTTTTACAGTTTGCAGTATTCCATTTTTGTGACAGATTTTCATGTTTGGGTTCTGCTCTCTGAGTTAATTGAAACTATTAAACTTGCAGTATGTATGGAACCACAGCTGTCAGAAATAAGGCTACTTTCTAATTACTGTCTTTCTTGTCACTAGTATCACTTGCTTCCAGGTGTAGAACAAAGCACCATTTTCATCTCTTCCCATTGTTTTTCATGCTCAGAGGGGTTTTCAGCTCTGGTGAGGGTTTCAGCTATTCTGCTTTTCTATCTTGCTAATTTCTTTCTTTTAATTACTTCCCCCCTCCCCCTCAGATAAACGTGTGGGGTTATCTCTGAGCCCAGATGCTTTAAAAAAGCCCCTCTCTATTTGAAGACGTGTTTACTGCCTGCCTCTGCAGGCGTGTACTGGGTGGAGCCCACCAGTCGACCCTCCTGCGGCAGGCAAGTGAAACTTCTTGGTGATTCAGATCTTGTTGCTGCATTTTACCTTGGGAAATACAGGGTAACTGTGCAAAGGCATGTGTTTTTTTCTGTCACAGTCTTGCATACCTGCTTTTTAACGGTGGTTTGTTCACCTGTCATGAGTAGCTGCATAGCACGTGGTTGGCAGGCTGTGCCCATGCTGATAAGTAACAGAGTGAAGTAGTAAATTCACTTAGTTAAATCTCTATAGGAAATCTAAGTGCATCAAAAAGTTCACCTTGGACTTCCGTATTCTGATACATCAGGGTGTAATTTGAGCCTCTTGTGAATATGGATTCTGTGACAAGACTTAGTTTGCATCCTTAGGTATGAGTGGGAGGTGAGAGTTTGAACTTGCTTGGGGACAAAAGTGAGTCCTCTGATATTTGTGTTTCTTTAGAATTCAAGATGATGGATTTTTATTGCGAGATGTCATAGAAATATTATTAAAATAATTTAATAAAATAAGTGATGAATGTATTACTATTTTTAGTGTTACGATAGTAAGGTTCTATTCTGATCTACTATATTGAAAGGAGTTGTGTAAGATAAACCCTATTCTAGAACTTAGGATACACAGTGAGATCTAAAAACAGTATCTCAGGAGCTATCCAGTACAGTCCATTTGCATTTCTTCATCTTACTCTGAAACAGGATAAATAGATGCAGTCCCCACAACGACATTGCCTTCAGATGTAGAGAATATGATTAGGTGCATTGTAATTTTATCTCAAGGTGAAATATAAGATACTGCTAATGCTAAATAACTGCCTGTCTTTCCAAAATTCCTATTTCTACTTTGCCTGTTAAGCTGCGCCCATCACTTGTGAATGTGATTTCACTTTAAAGCAAACATTGGTATACAGAGTGTTGTACTTGTGCAGACATCCATCTCCTTATTACTGTGATGCAAATCAGTTTAACGTGTGCCAGATGAAAAAAGAAAATTTGTCTTATTACTACTCTTAAGTAAAATGGAGTTCTGGAGTTTCCTGTGTACCTGCACCTTGATTTTGCAGAAAAGAGAAGGAGTATGGCAGTGGCACTTGATCATTTTCTTTGCAGCAGCATTCGTACTGATAGTGCTCAGTAATCAGTGTCATGTTGTTTTCAACCATAGAATCCTCATGCTCTATTAACTCTGGTGGTAGGAAAATGGCTGTTGGCAATTTTCCATCATGTCAGTGCTCTTAGTATTTACGTTAGAAACAGTATTTATGAAGGCAACAAAAGTATTTGTTTTTTCCTCTCTCCAGATATTTCGGTGTGGAGAGTTGGAATGTATTTTCTCTGTCTATTGTTTATATGCTGTAGAGGCTGCATATACAGTGCTATCCCTTTTACCTGGAGTAACAGAGCTCTTTTCAGTCTGTGTCCTGGTCTGAGCCATACAGCTCCCTGTTTGAATTCTCACCTAAGGCTGAAACTGAGAAAAAAAGTTTATATTTATGAAGAAACTTTGTGAAAGATTTTTTTTCCTTGCTTAATACTGTGCAGCAATTCTTAATGATCTGTCCAGGTATTATTTTAAAAGAAAGGCATTGTTCCTGTGCAGATCAATACAACCTAGATGATGCACAATTCATCCTCAATGGGCGATTGCTTTCATTTTTCATTTTAACATTGAATAATTTGATATACTTTGAAATAACAAAGCAATGATCTATAGAGTGAGGGTATCAAAATTGAAAGAAATTTAATAATATGCATGTCAAATAAAATCAACAGATTTCTGTTTTATTTTTTTAAACGATAAACTAGCTATCACCCAGTGTCAAGGCTCAGTTGCTTGAAAACATAGCAACATTTTTCTTTCTGCATTTCTGCATATTCTCTCTCCTTACCCTCCCCAGCTTTCTCTCCCACGTTTTTTTTTTTTTCCCTCTTGGATCCTTTAATCTTCACGTTTCATGAAACATCTGCTATATGTATCAAACACTCTGAGAATCCATCCATTGTTTATGTCAGTTAATGTTAAGTAACACTTCATACAGCAATAATAAGCAATAAAAAAACCCAGCAATAAACTGCTGTGTGCTAGTGATTTCTCCTCAGGATCTGCAACAAGCCATTGGTTTTGACCAGACTAATGGCAGACAATTTGAGACCTTTGCATTAACTCTGCAGGCCATTGTCCATGTGGGTTGTTAAGTGTCAAGCTTACAGAGGGGTAGTGGTGGTATAAACCTGGAGATCAAAACTGATGGGCACCAGAATAAGCATTTGGCTGAACAGGAACATTAATGGAAGATTTCCTGTGGGGGTGTCATCCAGGTTATTTGTGGCTTCTGTGCATTTGAATACTTAACATGTACTGAGATAAGACAGAAGAATACTATTAAATTTAAAGACAGCTAATTTAGGGTATTTAACTCCTAACTACCAAAAGGGAAATACCGAATTGATTTAGTTTTCAGGAAACATGCACTTAGTGTTTTCTGAAAATAGGGTGTTTAAAAGTTTCTCAAGGCAGACACTGGCTTGTGATAGATTTTACCAGCCCTGGGATGTTTGGGTGTTTTGGTGTGTCATCCCATTGTGTTGTTCCCCTGCCTACCTCCTCTCTCCCCCGCATATTTTAAGGGGCTGAAAGTATATAAAGAAGTTACTTGGTTTTCTAGAACAAACTTCTCTGACATATACTAATCAAACAGTGCACAAAAGAAAAAAAAAATCAGCAGCTAATTTAGATATTTGTAATAAGTACCATTATCAGTAGTTCTTTATCAGTAGAAAATTTGGATATTTCTTACAATAACTGCTGTTTGACTTTATGTTTTTAATGAGATCTGTCACTTTTTGTATTTGGCTTGTTCCTTAAAATTGCATAAATCATGAAATGGTATTGTGCTGCAGAAAAGAATCTTCTACTTAGTAAAACAAATTACTTTGATTAAAGAATCTGAGTGGCAGAAATATACACCCTTCTGGTAAACA
This sequence comes from Cettia cetti, assembly GCA_013401135.1. Taxonomy (NCBI): domain Eukaryota; kingdom Metazoa; phylum Chordata; class Aves; order Passeriformes; family Sylviidae; genus Cettia; species Cettia cetti. The sequence goes on along the minus strand of VZUI01042171.1, from coordinate 96,214 downwards.
TTTTTTTTTTCCTATTGGTACAGTAGCATTCATTTAGGAACTTGCACAAGGCCTTTAGAGAGATTTAATAAAGCTATTGATTGCATTATGCAGTACTAGGAAAGGGCAGAAACCATACTTATGGCATGACTTAAATAGACTGATACTAGTCCATGCTTCCTCCTAATTTGTTGAATTTGTTGTCAGAAAAGTGGAAATCCTGGGAGCAAAATACCTGCACCAATATCCTGAAGAAACTTCTGAAGAAATGAATGAAAATAACATTGTGAGAGGCACACAGATAAATTCAAATTATTTTTGTAGTGCCATTTTTGTAATAAAAGTAGGGATTATAAGGGAAGAACATGGAGTTCATGGGGTGAATAGTTTATCATGCCTCCTGGGTTTATTAAGGAAAACATATGTGTAAAGATGCTTGACAGAAAATTCTTGTCTCACTCTGTGTTCTCATTTATAACTTGCAGTGTGTTACAGGTCTCAGCTATTTGTTTGGGAGACTTCTCACATATGCTAACAGAAAATCTGCAGAATTAATTTGTACGTCTTGGTTTTTTTTTTCCCCTTAGTGCTTTTTCACTTCCACCATGAGTATTAGAAATTTAATACTGTCATATGTTCTGGAGTATCTGGCACTTGGTTACATTACAACCAGCAGCTAAAACAAATAAGATTGCAGTACATAATGTTAATAGATGTGGATGTCTGTTGGTGTTTATTCATGCACTCATATTTATATGTACTGTGTGGATGTGCGCATGTTATACCAATATCCCTGTCCAATTTCAAATGGGAGTGGTTAAATATAGTGGAATCACAGTGATGAAGAAGATGCTTTGATGTTTGCAATAGAGTGGGATGGTTAAGAGGGGAAAAGGGCCCCCAAATTCATGGTACTCTCCTTGAGAGAGCTGGATCATTTTGCATTTAATCCTTTTCTGTTCTAACGTTGCTCTCATTCAAAGTAAGAGTTATGTTCCCAGTTTGTGCTTTGGGGAATATAATGGTTTTTAACAGAACCTAGAAGACACCATGACTGAGTGGCAAAGATTGAAAAACAGTATCATTTGTGCAAATTGCACAGCTACTAAGTTCATAGATAAAAAAAGCCCATCAAATGTGTATTTGCTTTGTGGCCAACTTAGATGTGAAATTGCTGATTTCTATTTTGCACTAGGATGATAACTTGCTAATAATGTCAGAGGATTATATTTTGATGTAAGCTCACATAATTATGATGCCTAAATTAAATGTTTGGAAATAAAACAAGCTGTTGAGTTATGTACAATTTTTGTAACTTAATTTCTTTTTTCATGTAAGTCACAGAGAAATAGATTTTTTAAAAACCCAAATGCTGTCCTTATATTCAAATAATTGTACCAGTATAGCATGTTAGTGTGAAGCTCCAACACATTTTTGTCGTGTGATTTTATTTTACCTGTATAATTTTTACTTGTTGGTCATGAATTTAGTCTCTGTGAAGGCCAGGAGGTGGAATTTATTCCAGCACTACGTGGGACTCTGCACTGCTGTATCAGGAAATCTCAAGTAACAGTTTTATGACGCATGAGGATATTATTCTCTGCAAGCAATAACACACATTTCTATTTCCCCAGCAATATCCACATAATCAAACATTTACAAGTGCTTTACAAAGAACTTAATTAAATAGTGTACAGAGTGACTGGATGCAGCATGTACACAAGCTGTTATATATTCAGTAGTTCCCATTTTGCGGTTGGTGCAGAACACTTTCATGCGGTAATATGTGTGAATGATATTTCCATCAAAATGTGCATTATCACTCGTCTTTTTGTACCTTAAAAATGACACTAAAACCTTAACAGATGTCACCTCCAGGATCACAGGATACCTTGCTCAGGGCTCTAATGGTGTGATAAACAGGGAAATACAAATTCTCATGTTTAGACTTGAACATCACACATTGTTCCTCTAAAATCACATGTTTATTACTCCCCAGAGAAAGATATAGATTATTGTGTCTTTTACCACAAAACTAGACGTGTTTTGAATTTTATTTAAAGATAGTAGAAAATTTTGAAGCCATCAAAGACCAGCCACTGAAAAATTAACACTGAGAGTTGGATATTTAGAATTTAAACATGGACAATAAGTAGCAAAAAATTTGGTGATGATGAGTATTTTCACAGACCATTCTGTCAGTCAATGGAGATTAATAAAGTCTCTTTGGCATTAAAGTGTAGTGTGTCAGACCCTGTACTAGAAAATAGTACTGTGCTCATATTTACTCAACATTATTGGTATGCTCATGTCACCTGCAGGGATTAGCATTTTGGAAACTGACAGGGTTATCTAATATGTTTTGTTTTCTCTCTTCAGAAAAGCCCTTTCAGCAGTAGCCAGTGCGTGAAAGGACTTTTCAGGCTTGCAGAGAAATAGGGATGTGTTGGATGAAAGTGATTTAAAATATCCCTCTGTGGTTGCCTATCTGCAAGGCAGTTATCTGTCCATCAGATTAGAAGGTTTTATTGGTGTGTCAGTGCTGTAAAGTATCAGTCCAAACAAGCAAAGCAATGGCAACGACACAAATAGTGAAAGACAGTCTATAATTAGCCTGTAAGTATGCTTAGTGTGAGACCTCACCCTTGTTTCCCAGTTCCACAAGAGTTATTCCAGTTTATTACTGGATGACACTGACAAAATCTATCCATTTTGACTGGAAAGAAAGACCAAAAACTACAAATGAAACCCAAAGGAGAATAAAGAGTTGAAAGGATCAGTGAAAAATAGGAACCCGGTCTTACTTTTGTGCTCGTTCTGTTCTGTGTTTAAAGGGAAATGCTGAAAACTTAATTGAGGTGGATGAGAACAGTGTTCATCTTCTGAAGACACCTTTTGGAGGAAAGTTTAATTGGTGTAGAAGTTATGGCTTTCTTTATAGAGTTGAGAATGGGGGAGATCCCTATTTAATGTTTATGAAAACTTGCCATTAACTTCAGTGATTCCACTGGGTAACGTCGGTGTCTTTTTTTTTTTTTTCTCCATCCCAGTTCCTTCTTTGTATAGCAGACAGGAGCTTTTCGTTTTGCATGTCATTGATAACAAATTGCAGTTATTCTAAAAAAATCATACAATTCAAGCTTCAACTGAAAAGGAAAGCATGTAGTTTTGAATTTACTCACATGTCTAATCTTGAACGCCATGTTTTGGATTTTTACTTTATTTTCTTTAATTAGGCTTGTGTTCTAGTGTTCTTTTCTATAAAATATTTATTCTATAGCATTTGAAGTGTGTCTCTGTGATTTGTATATTTTCTTCATGTAATTGAAAGTAGCTGCTAGACTTGCCTTGAATTCACCAGGAGGCTAGTATTTTTACTCTTCTTGAATCAGGCCCTTTTTAGGAGTGCCAGAATATACCCAAATTCTCATTTCCCAGTATTTCAGTGGCAACTTCCTATGAATCTTGGAGTAGAGCTCCTGCAGTCAGTTTGTTCTCCAAGCCAATTCCATCACATGCATCAGCAAGCCAAAACACACAAACCTAGGAGAGGTGTCAGTGCTGTAATACAATTTAGAGTAATATTTGGAATAATTAGGTCAGAATGTCTCTTGATCATGTTAGGAAGTTGCCCAGTAAAGGACCACCTAGACAGACTTGTGATAACTGCCAATGAACAAGCTTTGGAAGCAGAAGTAGTAGAGGCAAATGAGAGAGGAGTGTGGCAGCCAGGCTAATTAATTGAGAAGTCAGGCTAATTAGTTTGACTGGAGGGAGCACCATGCTGATGTCACATTGTAGCTTCCAAAATTCTGTCTGATTTGTACATGGGCTGTACAGGGCTTTTAATAGACAAACAAGTTGTTTCTGGGCTCTTTCAGATGTTTTTTGCCGTGAAGCAGAATTGTGTATTGGTTCATTCCCTATGGAAATTTACTGTAATTTTTGATTTCTTTCCAGACTGGTAGTCAATTTAGTTCCTTTTCAGTCTTCTCCAGTAAGATTTTTCTAAGACATGTATTGTAGTATTGAGTTGTTCAACCTCATGCCACTGGGAGAGATTCCTTGGTTCTTTTTTTTTACTTGTTGAAGGACCGTCGTATTTGTTCCTAATATTTTCTCACTGAATACAAAATTGAAGTAAAGTTCCTTAAGTTGTGTATGGTTCCATTGTTCCAGCTAGCAGGGCTGGGAGGTGGCTGTCAGCAGTCTTGCTCCCAGAGGATGCGTGCTAGCAGCAGTGCACACTGGAAGATGCTTTGTTTAGTAAGAACTGGGGATTCTGGACAGTTTGCCATTTTTCTTGATGTTATGAAACAGTATTTTTTCAGTGTACCCCTGAACATCAGTCATTACATACAGTTTGATGTGCAAGATGTTCATAAGGGAGTTGCTTTAACGAAAAGATAAAAAATACTTATAGTAAGAGTCTGTATTAGTGTGCTGATATGGTATAGTAAACATGAGAAGCAGTATCAAACCCAGAAGCAAATCAACAAGGTGTTGTAAATAAGCTGGATTCTGTATAGACAGCTTAATTAGAAATGCTAAGTATTATATTACATCAATAACATGGCAATCATTTGTGAGCAGATAGTGACATAAGATAAAAATGAATATTTTATTAATGTTTCCTAAGAAATATTACTAGAGAGCATTTGGGTTTTTTTTTTTTTTTTGGTTGTGGGTTGCTTTTTGTTTGTTTTTTTTCCCCCGTACGTTATTTAAAATGCTTTTAGTGATTTATGGTCCTTCTTATAGTAGGTCTTGAGCATAGTAGCTCCCACAAGGAGTTAACATATATATTTTCTATTTCTAGATCTGTTGGCTGTGCCTAAGCATCCATATGCTGCTATGGAGAACTGGGGACTGAGTGTTTTCGTGGAGCAAAGGATACTGCTAGATCCAAGCATTTCTTCTATTTTATACCTACTGGATGTCACCATGGTCATTGTCCATGAGCTATGTCATCAGGTATTAAAGGTGTTCACGTATTTGATCTTAATGTCAGAAACCATGTGCTCCTTTTCAGAACTGAAAATGAATTTGTGTTGTGCACATGGATGGTTGTGATTTCTATTGTAACGGGAATTCATATAACATGGAGGTCTGCAAGACACATCCCTATAATACAGAAACTTTGAGGACTCAAAATGGGGGTAGAAGAGAAAATTGGTAGCAAGGAACAGCTTCCCTGTCTTCTGTAGCAGTATATTCTGTGTGCTTGTGTGTCAGTGCATTTGCTACGAATTCGTAGAATTAACATGTAGAGAGCAGATTCATGCTAAGTTTCACGTTCATGTAAAAAAATATTTTGGTTGAAGTCAATTTAGAAGTAGTTGTTGTCTGGTGTCAGATATACACATATCCGTTTTCTTTTTCTTCTCAGGTTTTTTCCTAGTTTGGTGTTGACCCTCTCTGTTCACTAATGGTGGATAAGTGAATCTTCATGTGTACAGAAACTATTGTGTCAATAACAGAACTTAAAATAATAATCCCATATTACAATTTATTTTATGTTTTTCTCATCTTCTTATCTCAAACTGAACACATTACAACTGTTAGCAATATTGAATTGAAGGCAAATGTTATTGAAAAAATTTGCTACAGGGGAAGGAAATGCTTTCTTACACTCATAAGAGGCATAATCATAGCCTTCAGGTTAAAATGAATGAAATCCTACTGTGTAATCACCATGGCTTTCATCTGTGACTTTACACAGTATTCTTTAAAGGCAATGCAAATTCTTAACACTTTCTGCAAATAAAAAGTACCGTGTAAAAGGGAGCCATTGTGATGACATTCTGACAGATGAACCTGAAAATAATGTTTGGTTCATGTTTGTATTTCACATTAAATTGGTTGATGAATATGGAATCCTCAACTAAACCACAAAATTTTTGTTAAAAGTTACTGCTGGTTTGATCTTGATACTATCATCTGATTTTTCTATAAACTCTTCACTGTGCAATACAATAGAGTAGTACACAGTTCAGTTAGAAAAATTACAGTGCCTTAGGAATCATGTGGAAAACATACATTAGGTCATCAAATCCCAGCTCCTGTAAGTATCAGATTTTTCCATGTGATGTGTTTGTAGTGTCAGGTTCAGTGCTCCTGATTACAGGGTTATATGGCTACCCTTAAAACCTTTTGATTCAATCTGATAGTAAATAACTTTCTCCAAGTGTTCAGCTTAAGTCTTGTTTTTTCTGAAGTCCTTTCATTACTTCCATTTATTCTTTGCACTGCTTTGGTAATTTCCCCTTCTTCCAGATCAATTTGTACTTCAGATATGGGCAATCATCACATCATTAACTAACCAACTTTGTTTATTTGATTCTTATAGACACTGAAGCCTTTTTACGTTGTTCTGGGAATTTTAGAGGATCATGAAATGGGCAAATCCTATAGCTGAATTTATTTTAGGGTGGAAATATGTTTATAAAATGCATTTAAGTGACCATAAAATTGCAGATGAGGAGATTGCAGGTTGATGTCCATGTTGATACCACTTCCAATACTGTTCATTTAATTAAAAGTAACTTCCTCTGTTCCTGTTGCTGCTGTTTCTGTTGCAATGCTGTGCAGATTAGGTCTTTCTTCACTACTAAAAGAAAGCTGTTTCACTGGACAGCTAGACAAGATAGAAAAAATTCAAGTTAAAGAAGCATTATTTGTACTTTTTGGATGCAGAATTGAATCACACAGAATATGGATTATTCACCTGCAAGTAAAGTTTAAAGGGAGAAACACTCAAAAAATATGACCTAAAAACACTGTCTTAGCACCTCCATCACATTGTCTTTATTTAGCCCTTTGTTCTACCTTTATTTTACCATACTCAGAAACCCATCAAGGAACCCTAAACAACACTATTTTAGCCGAAAATGTACTGAACTGAGACCAAGTTGGGCCCAGGATCTCTTGCCTTTGCTGTTTAATTGTTATTTATTGACTGCATTTTTCATTGTCTTTTGCTGTGCATTGTATCACCTCTTAGCCTGTGGTGACACATGAATATTCTTCCCCTTTACTCATTTTTTCACATAGAATAACAAAAATGTATCAATATCTCTATGGTGCAAGCAAAACTAGAATCCACATCTCCAGTTTTACTTTTTATTTATTGATTTATTTTTAGATTTCAGGGAAGGGGAAATTGAACTCCTGCAAAATGGGGTTTTTTTAAAGAATTGTGTCATTGTCCAGTTTCCCTGACTTTAAAATCATGACTTCAAGATTTATGGAACATATCTGAGCATGTAGTAAACTGATGTAGATGAGAGCCCTGTTACTTAGGGTAGCACAGCAATTGCTTTGCTGTTGTTGTTTCCAAGATTAGAGAAATCAGATTAGTATTAAAAATCCAGATTGTTGCCTTTAGATTTCACTGTTTTAAAATTGTAATTACCGAGCCTGCTCTGTATTAATGCTTGGCACAGTGCTCAGGACAGATAGAAAATGGGAGACAGCGCTGCAAAAGGACAAATACAGTGGTTGCTAAAATACAAGTAAAAAGCATGTAAGAAAGCATTTCATGTCTAGTTTCTTCACAGCTGACTTTTCATGTTTGACCAGGTATTTTAGGTACCTGTTTTAGGAGAGATGCATAAAAGTTACTTTGGTAGTTTTGCTTCAGTAATTTTGTAGGGTGCCCTTTTTGATATTTCATCTTGAGCGTTCTTTCAGAATATTTTTTTAATTAATTAAAAAAAAAAAAGTCATATGAATGTGTCTTGTCCTCTGAGCTCCAAACAATGATTTGGTCAAAACACATGTATTTCTACCAGCTTAATTTGATACCCTGAAATAATTACCATAATTTATTAAAATAATTCTGTTAAGTTAGTAATGAGTTTTATTTGCATATCATAGATCAGTTCCACCTACAGCCTTTGAAGAGTCATTTGAATTTGAGCATCATGATTTTTTGTGATAGTTTTCCCACCTGAGCACAAACCTTGGTGTGACAGATTGAGTAACAGAGGCATGAAAGCAGAAAGAAAATTAAGAACTTCTAAGCAACATTTTTTAAAATTATCTGTAAAAAAAATACATAAGAAAGAGTGTCCTTTCAGTGTATCTGTAAATTAAGTACTCTCTGCATATCAAGTTGAACATAATACCTGAGGGAGATGAGAAATTTATGTGATCAATACATTTCAAAATGAAGTGATGGTCTTCACTCCAGGCAGATAGAGCCTGCAGTCAAATAAATAAATAAATAAATAATTACTGAAGGAAATTAAATGCTTTACTTACATTTTTCCTTTGAGACATGTAACACCCAGGAAGTTAATAGCACTTTTCTGCTGGAAAATTTGGCTTTCTTGCTTGCAGCCTCTGGGTACTGCTCTGTCTCTGAAATCCATAACTCTTTCTGATATTGTTCAAAAGTAGTTAAGCAAATTCTCTTCATTTTCATATTGATATCAAATCCTAGTTTAATGCCTTTAAAACCTTTCTTCCTTTAGGTGGATAATTAAAAAAATAGTTTTAATTGTATCATTAATAAATTAACCCAAAAATCTCATAAAGGAGTAGAAGAAATTCTCTTTTGTAGCACCATAAATTAATATTATTAATTCAAATTACAGGATGGGGTATTATGAATGTTACAAGCTTTTTTTTTAATCTCTCTGGCTAATCATAGTTCTAAATGATAATTTTACCACTGGTTTCATATTTGTTCAGTAGTACTCCTGCAATTCAGGAAATAAACTATGCTGTTATGTTTAGTCATTAGAAATATTTAAGCAACCTACTCTAGTATGAATTTAACTTCCATACTTCTTGGTGTATGAAAGTTATATTAATTTTATTGTTTCAAGTTCTGAAAATGCATAAGCTATATGAAATATTTCCAGCATTTCTTCGTATTTTCAGTTAAATGTTTTTAAGATCAGGATCTATGTTAAGTGGCCCTGTAGAGAGTTAATTTATTGATAGCCTTCAACTATAATATGCATACTCAGTGTGCAGTAAGTTCAGCTTCACATAGTATAAAAATATGACTTCTGTCAGCCTCAACTTTTCTCTCTAAATTCTTAAGTTGATTGTCAGTGACATTCATTGCCATGTTTGTAATTTTTTTCATTTGAATTCTATTTGCTGAACCTTATGTGGCCGTCTGGTAATCCTCCAGCTAGTCTGGTCTTTGCTTGCTAGTCTGTTCTTTGAAGCTCTAGTGTTCACGTCACTACTGATCCTCACTGCAGCATTGATCCTTCTGTGGTGTCATTCTCTCTCCACAAAGACATGCACAGAAGTGACATCTTTCATTCAGGTCCCAGACAAAGCCTTCAAACAAGTCAGCTGTCGTGAGATCAAACTGCTTATGGGCCAACTCTGCTTTCATTCATTCCCGAGACTCATTACAGTTCAGCATCAGTTCCTCTGCTCTGACCTGCATCTTTTCCTCTAGAGTACTTAATTGCTGCTCCCTCTCTGTATTTTAGAGCTTGCTTACACATGAAAGCTAAAAATAATCTCTGTTGATTATAACTAATTTTTATAAATATTAAGAAAACTGGCAGATAATGTTACTTAAACAAAATTTTGGTATTTGGTAGAAGAGAGGCTACAGAGAGGATGAGATAGGTTTCATAATACTCTCAATGTTTCTTTTCTTACCACTGGTGTAACATTATTCAGGTTACACACTACAGTCATTTAAATCATTTAAATAATCATTTAAACAGGGTCATCCATCAGCAGATGAATATATGTCTGATTTCCTATTAATTCTTGTCCTCGTCTGTCTTCCAGTGATCATCCCAACTCTGTGTAAAATCCCTCTGACACGTACATGTCCTGTACTGTGAGATTTGTGTCTGTTGAGGTCTTAGTGAGAAGAGTATGTAATGGTTGTGTTCTTGCCTTGCCCTCAGCTCAGACCCTTCTCATCTTTTCAGTTCATGATGTTTATTTACTTATGGAGTTCATGGAGTTTAGGTGTCCTTGAGATTTCTGTCCTTCTTGCTAAATTATATTGAAGTCAGTGGGGATCTTGAAGAATCATCTGGAGGAAATGGGAAAGGCAGGCAGCTCAAGTAGAGTTCCTTTGTGTATACGCAGGTGGGCTGTGCCATTTCAGATACCTCTGCTTCTGGTTGCTGTTTGTGAAGGCTGCAGATGTCCTATAAGTCATGTATGAAATTTCCTAGGCCATTGTGGGTATCTCACATACCCTATTATCTTCTCTAAATGGCATCAACTACCTGCTTTTAGGCATCTGAGTCCTGCCCAGAGAGCTGGCATTATTGTGTAAAGCTGCTTTCTTTAAAAAACCTGCCAAGGAGAGGAGCATCAGTGGTATTGTAAATCTTAGTGGGCAAAGAGTGGGGAGAAGGAAATTTAGGTCTGGGGTGTAGAATGTGTTCCCATTCTCACATATTTATTTTTCAATATTCACACATCATGAAGTTTCCATGTCATGGATCAGATTACTTGAGTGTAGAAGCCTTTTTCTGTCCAGTGTATATGTTAGTCTGTTAAACCTAGGTGAACATCTACTTCAGAGAACTAAAGTTGACACTGAATATTGTCCTCAATGCTTCTTTTGCTCCTCTTGTTCTTTTCTAATGTTTTACTTCATTAATTTGTGCATCCTGTAGTGTTGAATTAATTAGCACAGTAAAAATATGGTTAGTGAGTCTCAGTGCATGGTAAATGCTACTGTTTTATTAATGTGTGAGCAGAATGTGTTTGTCTAGGTAAAATATATGCAAACATGGTTTCCTAAAGGTTGTTAAAGTTGTTCATTTGAACTTTTTGTTTTTCCAGTGGTTTGGTGACCTTGTGACTCCAGTTTGGTGGGAGGATGTGTGGTTGAAAGAAGGTTTTGCTCACTATTTTGAATTTGTTGGGACAGACTACCTCTACCCAGGGTGGAACATGGTAAGTCAGTTCTATTTTGTAATGTGGAGACTCCGCTGAAAGTTTGCTTTGCTATTAGACTCCTGCTTCTGTTATGGACAGGAACCACCGAAAAATACCGAATGATGCATGCAAGTATCAGATGTCAAATGAAGGAAAATCACTAGGTGTGAATTAATTTGACAGCATTCCAAAAGTGTAATCTGCAATTTATTGCAAAAGAAATAATGTCATGTCTATTGTAACCCAGCATTAAAATAGCTACTGTCTCTCTGCTTAGAAATATTTTGGATTAAAGTGGTTAGGATTTAACATGGACTATTTTTTAAAACATTGAGAACATTGAATTTTATCCATAAGATAAATTGGAAAGAAATGTTTGGCTAAAACATTCTGTGAAACTGAGCATATTTTTCTCACAGTATTCTGTTCTCCTCTCCCTAAATATATTCTTTTTAATCTTCGGGTATCTAGAGTAAATCTAAATTAACATGGGTTACATAAATTGAGAATTTATGTTTTGGTACAGTTTCTAGCAATGCACACTTGGTCATGCTTTTTCAACCAGTGTGCAAATACTGGAGCTCTCTGAGGGAACTGGGAATTCCATGCTGGCACATTATTTTGGAGTCCTTTTGTTATGTCATATTGTACCTAGACAGGTCCCAATTTATATGAATTGCTGTAGTCTAGCTATATTATATTTATAAGAAAAATAAGAGATACGAGACTTCAGTACAAGGAAATCATATATGAGACCATGTTGAAGTTTCCTACAGAGATTTTATTGTCCACTGGAGGCATGTTTGTGTTTCCTAACCTTTTGTGCTTATATATGTTTAATTATGTGGCAAAATATTTATTATAGGTCATGATTGTTTGACAGAGATTTGTTGGGGCTTGGATGTTTTGCTTAAACTCTTAAAAACTAACGTCTGATTTTTTTTTTTCCATTTCTGTTTGCTTTCTTGAGTATATGTATCCCGTTAACTTTTGTGTGCTATGAAGATGCTATAACTATGAATTAAAGCTAATTAAAAAAAAATAGTTGTATGCAGGTTACTCTTGAGTTAGTTATGCTTCTTGTGAAATTTGGATTCTTTGTAGTATTTTAGTTTTTTCTTTCAGGTGTCAATTTTGGTTTATAATTGCATTATGAAAAGGAAAACAAATCTTTATTTGAACTGACAACTGTCTTGCATAGGTAGGCATGTTGGGTTTGTCTGGCTTTGGCTTTATTAAAACTCATTCTGTTCATCTTTATAAAGAACAGAACATGAATTACAATGTAATGATTCTAATTATAAATGCAATGAAATCTGGCAGGCCTTTGTGATTTTAGCATAGTGAAGTGTCATAGATGACAACATTTATACACTGAATTTTATCTTCAAATCATCAGTCATTTGTTCTTCACATAATCAGTCTAACAAATTCAGAATAACTTTGCTTTAGAAGTCATTTGGAATACAGTATATTTGCTTGAAATTTCTGTGGAATGAATATAATGTTCACTGTTATGCAAATGACATGCCCATCATCTGAAATCTTGGCTTCTTAGCAGAATACAAGCAAGAAGAGTGGATTGAACAAGGGATGGCAGTTAAACTGGGAAATCAGGAATGTGCTGCATAAATTAGAATTCACTACAGTAATATTGCTGTGTTATTAAGAATATTAATCTGTCAAGTTTTTCCCTAAAAAGAAGAGAGACATAAATTGCTCATAAGGCTTTGGATATCTTTGGCCTTTGACATAAAAATAACCATATTGACATAGTTAAATGGTTAGAAAATGAGATGAAACTCATAATGGGTTAAACATGCTTCTTTCTTTTGCACACTAGAGTAGGAACCGATGCTGTCATGTTTCAACATGTTTATTGCATAGATTGTAGGAAGAGGAAGTAAAAGTTACAGTTACTGAAATTTGACTTGCTGGAAATTTTGTTATTCCTATAAAGTGCATTTGCAATTTGAACATATTGATTGACATTTGTAAACTTAAAAAATTGAAGTTATCATGTATAAAAAAACAAAACTGTTCCAAGCAACTTACTGTTTTTCAGAAGAGAAGGATGAAGTACTAGTTGCCAAAACAAGAACTACAAACCTTATTTTCTGTCGTGATGGCCAAACAGTGCAATATTCTGGCATTCTGGTTAGTGTTTTGCCAGTAGTAATTCATACCTGTTAATTGCAAATAAAAAAAAAAAAATGTATGATGTATGTTACCACAGCTCTTCATGTCAGGAAAATAGTGATAAACCAAAATCCTCTTTATTTCTAAAGAATTGGGAAGGTAAGATAGCTAACTTCTTTCCCTTATAGTTCTGCAATGTTAACCTTGAAGGTTTGTTGAAGAAGCCCATGGAAGAAAATGTCAAAATCAGCTTATTTTTAGCTTACTAAAGACTTTTTGTCACATTCTTTTTTTGAGAAAGGTAGAAGCATTTTTCTGGAATGGTAGTCCATTCCAGAAAAAGGACTTTTGTTTGAAAATGCAACTTGGGCAATATGTATATATCTGAAAAAATGGTATCTATCCACAGCTTCCTCTGTAAGTTGTTGGATATTTATAGGCTACAGGCACATAAGTGTTCACCATTGAGGGTTATAAACCACTAAAGTTTTGATACGACTTGTCTGAAGGTGCTTCTCTTTTAGCAGGGCTGTGCATTTTTCAGTGTTCATCTTTCACAGCTTTGGTATGGCTGAACCTGAGACTCTTGAGAAGAGCAGTCTGGCGGGCATGTTCACACCATTATTACTTAAACCAACAGCACCAAGTTCAGCACAAAAAAGGGATCCATGATTTTTGTTGGAAATCCATTTATTGGCTCTTCCTTTTCCTCTAGGTACTTTAGCTTTCTTAAATATTTCTTCCCCCTGCCATTTTTTACTTTATCAGTTTTTCTTCAATTGTCTAATAGACTCTTTTACAGCAGGAAAGATGAATGGATAACTATGCCAACTACCATGGACCTGCAACATTTTATTGAGCATTCTTAAATGTCTGGAATTTCTTGTGTTGTCCAGAAGGTGTTTACTGCCATACTTCATCACACTTGCATAATCTTAATGAGAAAGGAAATCCAGTCTGTAATAAACCCTTGCTATCCTGTCTCCTGGAGGAGAGCAGACTGAAGGAGGACCTCATGGCAGTCTACAACTTCCTTGTGAGGGGAAGAGGAGGGGCAGGCACTGATCTCTTTCTTCTCTGTGATGTCCAGTGACCTGAGGGAATGACCTGAAGTTGTCAGGGGAAGTTTAGGTTGGGTATCAGAAAAAGGTTCTTCACCCAGAGGGTGGTTGGGCAGTGGAACAGGCTCCCAGGGAAATGGTCACAGCATCAAACCTGTCTGAGTTGAAGAAATGTTTGGACAAAGATCTTGGATGCATGGTGTGATTCTTAATGACACTTCTGTCCAGGGCCAGGAACTGGACTTCATCCTTATGGGTCCCTTCTAACTCAGTTTATTCTGTGATTAAAATTTTGGGTGAAGAACAGAACAAAGAGGCATTCTGATGGAGGTGTCTGTTATCCATTGCAGTTAATGTAAAATACATCAGAACTTTCCCAAATAAGGGAATGAAATTTTGCTGGCTTTAAAACAGGAAGATGAGCTTTCTGTGCTGAGATCCTTAATGGTAATCTCACTGTCTTAATATTGTTTTTCAAAGCTAAGTCACTTCAAATTAAAGCTAGAAATTCTCATTTCCTTCCTTTAGCTAAAAAAATAAGTCCCTGCATGTTACTTTTTACCTTGGGAAGGTGAAGTTTAATTTTACAGGAAAGCTTTCTCTGCTATACAGTGATTAGACATTTGCCGTGGGAAGGAATTGATCATTCTTTCCATTCCAGCCTCTTGCATTGCCTGCCCCCCAAATTAAGAGTTTTTGGAAATTCTTACTCTGAAATGCCTCAAATTCTTAGTGCTAGATCTCATTCTTAAAGGTCTGGGAAGTTTAAACAGTTGTTTAACTTTTTTTTTTAATCATCTTGACGACTGTGTTGTCAAGATGATTTAAAAAAAAAAGAGCTGTTTTTGCAAAGTGTTCCTCTGAGATCAGAGAATTTTGCTTGATCATGTATGCTCAGAATAGTCATCTGCATGCAGATTCCCTGGCAGTTGCTATTTCATGACTTAGAAAAAGATGAGATTTCCGTATTATTGTATGCTTACCATATGGTTGTCCCTCTATGGCATAAAAAAACAACCACAGCTGGATGTGAGTTCTTGAGCTGTAAGCTCTTCTGACCGATACAAGGTAATCTCACCTCTGTGGAAGGGGCCTTTTGGGATCAGAGAAAAGAGAAAATTATAGCAGAAAACTGCATGTTGGTAATTTCCACTTCAGAGCTCTGCCTTTTCTCATCTACTGTGCTCACCTTTCTCCTTTCAGTGGCCTGTTTGCAGCTGTATATTGCATCTTCCTCTTGGCTTTTTTCTCTCATATCCTGAAGTCCTTTGCATGTGGCTTTATAAAGGAAGGAATTCAGCTGAGGCTTGCAGATCCAGGAATTTATTGGCTGATCTTTTGCCTCCTTATTTTCTGGTAGAAGGAACCATCGTGTTTGTCCTTGAATGTCTCTGGTATTGGGGTAGATTTTGAGGACTATGACAGCAGGAATTACTGGCATGTAATTTGCCCTTACATCCATCAAATGAGCATCAAATATTTTAGCAGTCAGTACCTGGTTTGGTGCTGAGAAAGCATTTCACAGAGCCCAGCTGCCTTCTCCCTTTTCTTTATTATATAAAAGTTAGCTTTGCTGACAACTTTACTGGCTGAGTCAAGGTATAGCGCATCAGCAATAGCAATAGCAATCCTATGTCTTCTTGAGCCATTAATGCCTTGGGATTGGATTTCCCTCTTTCTTATTTGCTTACTACTTTTATAATTAAGGATGGTTATATCTGCCAGAATTTTTCTTAATATTAAATTAAAAACTTTTTACCTGTATAGAAGGGTATCTTTCCTCCTTCCTTAAGTGAGCTGTGCTTCCTTTACAAAATTAGGTTCCACAGTCTGGACAATCCTGCCATTGCAATGGACAGTTGAAAATGATAACGAGGTTGCATATCAACATGCCTGTATTATAATAAATAAGAAAAAGAGAAATAATCTTTGTTGCCCATCTTTCTCATTGACTCGGAATAATGAGTGAACTCAGCTACTAGACACATGCATATCTTTAATGTGCTTTGTCTCACATGCCTCCTAATGTGTTTGCCTCCATCACTAAAGATTTCTAAGGCATTGTTTGATTCATAGAAAACCCAGAAAATCATTAAAGGTTTTCAAGTAGACTTAAGATATGGACCTTTTTGATTTATTTCATTATTATTTTGGCATTTCAGACCTGAGCTATAGCCTGCTTGATCCTTCTAACCCAACATAAATATCATGCTGGCTCAGCATTGAGGGAGATTCAGCCTCTCGTTTTTTAAAACTACTTTCATCTTTTCTTTTTTGGTTAAAGGTTCCCCATGCTGGTGTAAAGTAAGCCTTTAATTAATACCACATGGAGTGTTTTTCCTCCAGTAACTGCACAGTGAAGTCAATCCTTGTAGAATTTTTGGTTTTAACTTGACTATGGGGGAAGCTTTCAGTGTAAAATTAACTAGAATCTCATGTATAATTGACTTTGGCAGGAAAAAAAGAGATTGCAAAGGTAAGGTGCAGGATCTTCTGTTTCCTAATTACTAGCCCTTTTTCAGTATACCAGGTCAGAAATCCTTATAGTAAATTTTGCTTATGACTCAGAAAATAAGTTCCATTTCCCCATTTTCTTCCTAAATACAGGTTTGCATCTTTTTAATGCTCTGGCAAAGTAGATTAATATAGGAAAGTCTTTACTTTAAGTAGTTAACTCTTAAAAGTTAGAGATCAGACATAAGTGAATATCAACATTTAGATGAAACATTTATTCAAGAGATTAAGTATGGGTTTGGAGAATGTCAGTGTCTCTTCCAGCTTTGTGTCATTTTCTGCTCATCTTGAGACAGCCGTTTAAATGACATGATGAGAGCTTTGGAGTTGTGAGTTCAAACCTTTTGAGTTCAGGGTTTAGATGAAGCTTTAGTTTCAGAAAAAAAAAACTTCACTCAGCTGGCTGAATTTCACATGGTTTTTAATCAGTAGACACTTCATCTTCAGTAAAGATGAGATAGAAACTTTGCAGCAACTTCTGCCTCAAAGTGAGGACTCATTACAGGGTTGCCCTGCTGAAACAAGAATGTGCATTTCTTAAGGAAGTATGGTTGATATGGGAAATTCAATAGAAAAGTTTAGTTGTATTTTTGAGGGCATTCTTAACTGCTAAATTAAACAAATTTTCAGTAGTCCTGAATGTGCTACCACTTTATTTCAAAGTTGTAGCAATGTGAAGTTACTTGGAGCACAAACTGGTAAGTAATTTTTGGTGTGTCTGCAAAACATCTTTGGTTCCTTCAGGACTTAACTTGCTGAATCTTATCACTTTCAGGTTGAAGCACAGTCCAGGTGTGAAAAGCATTCTCATGGATGGTAACCTCTGACAGTTGTTGTTGGAAGTTGACTCAGTATACCAACCACACCATAAAGCCACTTTTCATTTAAGTATTATTTACTGTTTCTTGAATTGAGGTGATTTTCCTTTACAGTTTCCTCTGTGGTGTTTGAGTTAGAGGATAACCTTCATACTTTGTTGCCTAATATTTTAAAATGCTCTGAAGACAACACATGAGGAAACCTCTCTGTTCATCTGTTTGCTTAATGACTCTATTTCAGTGAAGGCAGCTACATTCACAGTGGCAAAAGATGATTTTGGAGAGTGAAATTAGCCTTTTTTTGTGAAGCACTAGTGATCAGTTTTGTTGATTACTTAGTTAATGCTCCCTTTTTTGTACTGCTTCCTATCATTCTGTAGGAATGCATTTGGTGTAAAGCCTCTGGTGTACAACCAAATCAAAGCTATATCTGATAAACAGAGTGGAGAAAGAAAACACAAGTTGAAGTAGCTGGCAGAATTGCTTAAGAACCCCAAATCAGCTATCCATCTGCTTGGCAACATAAGCAGGTGGTCATGATTGAAAAGAAAATACATATCCAGTTCTCCTTCACAATACTTAAACCTGCTGGTCTTCCTTAACTATAAACTCCTAGGACATCTACCTTCTTTCGTAACAATAAAAGTTGTCAGTCAGTGTGAAAATTTCTCAATAAATTTTGCAAGATCTTTGACAGAAAATGCAGAAAAGAAGGTTGTGAAACTTAGATATGGAGCTGTGATGATCACAGCTGATCAATGTAGAATGTGTTGCGGGCCTCTTTTGGCAAATTATACACCTAATTGAAGCACACATCAGAGATATAAATTTTAAAAAAGTTTGTAGATTGCTCAATGTATTTACAAAAGATTACTTTTGGAAACGTTGTTTTCAATTGTAAATACTCAGGAGACTTCCTGTGCTATGACAACTTAGGATTTGTATGTAGCATGTAGACAGAAAGAACTTGATTTTGGCTCCCATGGATCTTATATGGCCTTAATGTATTTTACCAAACCTTAGGCTTCCTCATAGATTATATTCCACTGGTTTGTTAGGCTTTTCCCTGTAATATATTTTGTTAGAACTTGACTGCTGGTAGTGTATATGCTGGTGTTCTTTGATTGCTTTCAAAATTCGCTCCTATTTCTTTTTCCTTAGGGTGCACTTTCCCTGTATACCCAAATATTGTTGTCTTGCAAATACTTGTTCTCTTAGGCATCACTTATCTTTTTTATATTCTTGGTGGCTAGTAAAGCTCTTGTGGAGACAATATTTTCAGAGTATTTGCAGGAGAGTAATTTGCAGACTTGCACACCAATGTTAAGCTTTATTCATGTAGATTTTGCAGTCCATAAAGCATTCAAATGGCTGTCCCAGAACAAAGGCAATGCCTTTAATATTGCGGCCTTTGATCTCTTTTGCATAGTAATTAGCAGTTTGGGCTTTCATTTTGCTGCTTCTTTAATTCCTTCTTTTTTCCTTTCATTTTAGTTCTTTTCCCTGGTATTTCATATAAATTTTTAGAAATTATTTTTATGTGACTGTCTTTAAGTATTATATTATTGTCATACTAACTTGTAATCTTACATTATACCTCAATATGGTATTGTAAAATGACCAGAAGCAACCCCTCTCCCTCACATCATTGTTATCCTGTTATACACAATAATTTTTTCTTGGGGGTACATTTTTTTTTGCCAAAAATGTTATTTCACAATTTCTTTCTTTCCATTTAGAGATAGACTAGTTAAATGTTGAGCACATTGGTGGAGATTTATACATGAAGACTGACCACTATCTCTTTTTCCTAAGAACAAGGTGAATTTGAATGTTGGCTAAGGAGGAGACAGCACAAAAAAGTCTTTCAGGAAAATCTTATGCAAAACAGAGAAGGTCTTTCTGGTGAAGATTGGATGAAATCATTCCTATGAAGAGATAAATACTTCAATCTAGTTACCACAAATATTTGGGAATAATCAGAAAATGTAGATGTTTTAAAGACGTGTTATCTGATAACAGCATTTCAGTCCATGCGCTTGGAAGCATTCTAAAGAAAAAGAAAGACAGCAATAATTGTCACGTGTTTTATTTTCAGCACAGGTCTGGTGTCTCAGATTTTGACTATGCACAGTTCAAGGAAAGCTAGGAGGAGAAGAGATGAAGAGTTGGGATTCCAAGTGCACAGTAGGAAGATAGGGAGTAGAAGAGCTTCCTTCCTCTTTGTCTTTAAAGTGAAGCACAAATTTGTGTGGAAGCAGCTCTGTCCTTATTTCAGGCTCACCTTGTACTGCTGTGGTACATTCCTGCTCAGGGCCCTGGCCCTGTATTAGCACTGCACTTGCATGTGGCTACTGACACTTTCCAAGCAAGGCTGCAAGACACACCTGAAGCCCTCTTTTTCTCACAGTTGGATCACAGACTTTGGCTTTTTTCTTGCCATTGAACTCCTTCAGGGAAGGGTCATCTTGAACATCATTTTGTCATTGTTTCAATGTGTAGCTGCAAATCTGACAGCTATCATGTTGCTGGCTTGCTGGTCTCATTAAACACATTCCAAGATTGATTTCCTTTACAATTTCTGTCCTGGGTGTTTCTTTACTCCTGCAGATGTCAGTTAAAACAGATCAATTCCACTGTTTGCATAAGGTAAAATAACTAGGGAATAGAAAGCCTTTCTTCCATCAGTATAAGCAGTTTGGTCACACATATTGACCTTTCCCCCTTAATGTGATATTAGGACTTCATGAGCTGAAGTAGTGTTTTGTCAACATAATTAAAGCAATTTTAGTTTCTTTCTGCACTTCTGCTTCTTGTTGCCTCTTCAAGCTGCATGCCCCTTGTCAACCAGCAGTCTATCTCTGCCTCCCTCGAGTTACATTTGAGTCTCCTTCTCCAATCTGCTCTCACGGGCTTTATATTAAAGGGAAAGCCTGGAAATATTGTGGAAATCCTTTTAGTTCAATAATTTAGCTCTTTAGGTCAAAAGCCTTTTTAATTCTCACTAAACTGTAGGTTTGCATTTTTGGAGGCATAGTAACTATTCCCTTTGTATCCCAGTGTGACAGTCCACTGTAAATTTCAAGGAAGACTTTTCAGCTGTGGTAACTTGAATGAAAGATCATGAACTGGAGTTCTACTTTTCAGTCCTTCAGGGCATGACCGAGGGAGCAAACAGAAAACCAAAATGTAGCCTGTTCTTTTTATATGTTCCATATTTTTCTTCTTGTGGCTTCACTTTATGTTTGCCATGTGCTGATTTTCTTGATTCTGGTTCTGTATTTAAGGTATTAATTTGTGATTATCTAAGGTCCTTTTAATGAGTAAAAATCCACTCACACAACTGTTTGTCTTCTGAGATCAAAACCTGAGTTTGGAGATAGGTCTGTGTGTTCACACCTGTATGTGTTACATGTCATACATTTGATGAATCTGGGGCTTTGTTACTGACTGCTAGAGAATGTGAGTGAAGTGTAACCAAAATACCTACAATTTTTACACCTCAGCAATTTCCCCCTGAGTGGGACTGTCATAATAATTGTTTCTCTACACTTTTTTTTCCCTATTAGAAAAGGACAGTTACTAACTGCTTATGCCTGAGAAAATTTGGAAATGAACAATGATATGAAAAAGACATTGCTTTTTGTTTTACAAACCTTACCTCATGCAGCCAGATGAGAACACTAAGAGTGTGTAGGTAATTGGCTTTCCTGCACCCTGTGTTTTTAATTGCAGTCAGCTCAAGGTACATTTCTTGTGCTCTAATGAATTTTAACATAAAGGGTTTTTTCTAGGTAGATCAGCATTGGAAGAGCTTTTCAGCTGTCTTATAAAAATAATTTAAAGTAACACATTGATACCAAAACCTTGCCACCCAAGAAATTAAACATAGAATTTATTATGTAATTGTGTGTGTGGAGGACATCAAGGTGGCTTTTGAAAATAATGCAGCATTCCTCAGTTTCTTTATATCATGACAGTAGGTTGACATTGATTCAGGAATTGTTATAATTTAGATAAAGTTCGAGATATGCCATTTCAGGTGAAAAAGCTTATTTAAACCTGATTTAATTTTTAATTCACTCTTTGCATTTATTTGTGGCTTGAAAAAGCAAGTAAATGAAGCTCTTCTTTCCTGACATGGTGTTTTGGATAAAATTCATCTAAATGAATGCAATGAGGAGTTTTAGGGGCATGTCATTTCTCAGCTGAATAAGCCCCACCTGTAAAAATGAGTGCAGCACAATGCATAGACTATCCATAAACATTTCATTAATGTTGCTGCCAGAGTAAATAGGCAGCAGTTTTGAAATACCTCTGCTATCCACATTTACAGAAGGTATTCAGACAAATGCATGTGTTGGATGTTGTTTGGATTTGTACCTGCCTCTGATATAGCTGTGACTTTGACTATGTAATTTAACTACATGCAGCTCTTTTCCCATTTGTGAAGAGAGATGATAATGGTTTCCTTCAGATGGTAGCTACAAAGTTTGTAGATGGCTCAAGCTCTTGAGGAGGAAGGAGTTCTATACTATAGTTATGAAAGACAGTGCAAGCATCTGCTGTGACCCTGCTGTGAGCTTTCTTCATTGTCCTGTCCCATACTGATCTGCTACATGAACTTCTCACTAATAGCCAAGTAACTTAAACTTCACTAAATAAAATTAGTAATTGTATTTACCCATCTTTATCAAAATTTTGTACCTGCATATGGAATGAGCTTGAGGACTTGTAGCCTCTATTTTTGTGATTGAAGATTTTGCCAGTCCACCTCTCTCCCTACCCCTTTTAAGTGTATATGAGTAGTCATAATCAGAATTCCAATCTTCACATATGGATGCATTTTGATTAATTTAATGGTCTTTAATTTCAGTCAAGTTGCATGTCAGAAAAGGATCTCAAGCCTTATTCCAAAAACCTGTTCAAGATTGTAGGATGTCATGGTGGTTTACATTCAAAACAGAAAGTCTGATTTATTCAACTGTAATAGTAGTCAACTGCCTCTGGTAACTGTGCATAATTTCTATATTTCTGTAAACATGTATTTGTCTGTGATACTACTGCATGTGCTGTATTTCAGGAAAAGCAGAGATTTCTGACAGATGTCCTACATGAAGTGATGTTGCTGGATGGGTTGGCCAGTTCACATCCAGTGTCCCAGGAAGTGCAACAAGCCTCAGACATCGACAGGGTGTTTGACTGGATTGCCTATAAAAAGGTGAGACTAACTAAGCTTATCTATATGATACAGATATGTCAGTAGCTATTAGAAGATCATGATCCATCTGTAAAAGAAATACCATTATAAAACTACGTATGGAAACTTAATCTGTGTGGAATGCATTCGAAATATTCTACAGTGATTATAGCCAATTACGTTCAACATAACAAGTGTTAGTAAATGTTATAAATAAACTTGGGAAGTTGTCAGAATTCAGTAAGAAGATTTAGGACTTTTTATTACTATTTATTTTGTGACAGGGTCTGAATTGTGTTAGATGCTTTAAAAAGCAGAAGGATATGTAGTTTTTATCCTATTGAAACTCTCTAGAAAACTTATCAAGGTCTAAATTTAAATGTAAAGTTTTTCTATGCATGGGAGTTTTTCTGTCAGCTAGTAAAAACTCTAAAGTCATTGCTGAGCAGTGAGAGTGGAGAAACTGCCTTCTGGTGTGGTGAAGAAATATGTATTAAATTCAAGCAATTTTAAATTGCATTTCAATGGTTCAAAAGTCTTTTGGCCAGTTTCTGGATTCAGCAGCTTCTGCACAGGAGTGATAGGGTTTCCCTTTCTCCATGACATGACTGAGATTGCTGTTAGCACATGGCCTGAAAGATGGTGTTTCCCAACATACCACATGTTTATTCTGTGCTACAGGCTATCACATATTAACCTGTGCCTGAGTATCATGGCCAAATATGTTTGGTGTGTGACACAGTGGCTGCTGCCTGCAGCCTTCCTGCACAGGAGCTCTCTGATGATGATTCAGTTACAAGCATCTTTTTGATTATGGCCTTTGTGTCTAATAATCTTTTCTTTGGCATCATTTTCTACCTAACATCAGACTGTAGCAAGGCAGCATAGAACTGACTTGGTGACTGGACCTCCGGTTTACACAGTGCTCATTCTGGGCTGAAAAATCCTCTCTTGTAGTCATAAGTTATTCCAAGACTGCAAGAACTTCACCTTGGTCCTCTTCCATGGAAGGATCATATGCCTTTATGGATTGCCAAAGGAGAGCGTGTGTGTGTGTGGGTATATGTGACCATGTAGTAGGTACCTGTGATGTAATATAAAACCACAAAATACCTATGAAAAGATTTTAAAATGCTGCTGTTGCTCAAGAGCCCAAGTAACATTTTCAAAAATCCCTTACCTATCTTGGAAAATATTGCTCCAAGTCAATTAAGCTGTAACAGCCAGCAGCTTTTAGCATGCTGAATATTCTCATTGTTTAAATCTTTCAGTCTTATGCTTTCTGGTGATAGATAGACCTTGGTAAGTTCAGAGGCGTATCTCACATGAGTATCTATATATTTCAATCTAATTTTTTTTCCTAATTTATACAGTAATAATACTATCTTATAGTTAACTGTAGTACATGACAATTTTATGAACACTCTGCAACCATCAAGTAATTTTCATTTACATTGAAATGACAAATAGGACAATAGGACATGTCTGTGTACTGATAACTATTTTATGCAGGCTAATAGGATCAGTCTGTTTTTTGTAGAGATTACAGTACAATCTTTGTCTTGTACGTAAATGTTCCCTTTTTCAGTGTAATACTGGCCGTGCCCAGTGGATACAGCAGCATCTCCACTTAGCTGCTCTGGTGGTCAATTCTCCTGAGTCTTAGGTGACATAGGATGTGTCCATGTCAGGGCATGATCCTGTACATTTTGAGCCCAGTTACCAGATCTAGCCACCTTAGGGAATTGAATGAAGAATTTACTTACACATCTTCATAGGTGAGGAGATTAAAATAAGCACTCTTTCACCTATGAAATATTTTTCCTGTCTGGTAATTGTCTGCTATTCTCTGCAGCAGTTCATTCTTTTAGTTTAAGATACAAGCTTAATTGTTTAATAGGAGGCATACAAGTTTAATTAACACCATACAAGCCTATTGTTTAATAGGAAGAAGCTTTCCTGTCTTACTTTGTTGCTCTTCTTTTTAGTGTTTCTGTACCTTCCTTGGAATGGCTGACACTGGTCCTTCTGAGGATAAATTAGAGCAAATTCAACCTATCTGACACCTTACATTGTTTCTTTCCTACAAAATCTTGTATGTATGTATACATTGCTTACACTGAAAATCAGCTATGGAAGTAAGCTCATATATTAGGTATTCAGAATGGAGCCTATTCCTCTAGCTCTCTATTATCTGCCAGTATAAATACTGCGGTGAACAGTATGTCAATAAAATCCAAACTGTAAAATTACACTGAAGGCTTTCACCTGGTCAGGTGTGTGCTCAAATATTTTCAGGTGCTACAAAGCCCTTGACACACAATGAGCCCTGCTGGAGGGAAATGATTACTGGTGTTTCTGGGGTCACTTTTTGGTTTTCTTTAGTTGAGTGACTTTTTAAATTGCTGTAAAATATTAAGCTGTCAGGATTTTTTTTTCTGTTGACTCCACTAAACTTTGGGTCAGGACCATCAGTGAGAACTTTTCTACTGTCCTAAATAAAATATTTTTAAACAGTTGACCACTATGTGCAGTATGTGTTCCCTACATTTTGGATTCCTTTTTCATTGTCTTCTAACTTTTTTTAAATGTCCATCTTGTGCTCCCTGAGCCCTTGGATTGCCCATGTGGTCTCTATTCTTTCTTTACAGTTTTCTACATGATGCTGAAATGATGAAATTTTCTCCCATATAACTTTTATTCAGTGAAATGACAGTTGTAGAATGTCACTGTTATTTCATTGTCTTTACTGTCATCAATATGGCATAAATCAGACACTGTGAAAGTACCCATCTCTGCTAGACACTCAGCCATCATTTTAAAGACATGCCTTTTTCTACACACTTCAGAAATGACCATTGAAAATGGGCTATTTAATTGCCTCAGAGTTGAATATATTTTTCGTTTCTACTTTCTCGTCCTTGGTGATTGCATGTGTGAAGAAATCCATGACATAAACCTCTGAAGAATGGCATTCAGGTAATCCCACAAGAAAAGTGAAACAGATACTACAGCCTGGCAGCACACAATGGTTTTCCACTTAGACGATTGAGGGTAAAGTTTGCCTCTTTGAAAAGCATCATACTAGTCATTCTTCAGGATAGAAGCATGTCATCCTCCACTAGGGCCACAAATAAGTAGAGAAAAATGAGAAGTCGTGATAGTTCATTAATAAACAGTATACTGGTAGATTATTCAAGGCTCTCAAGTTGCATCATAAAGTGCATATGTCTTCGTAGTGCAGCTGGAAGTGAGATAGTGTCCTCCCACGATGACGGGAAAAGTGGTTATATCCCAAGTGCAGTAGAAAATACAGCCTGTTGAACACAAGAGTAGAACTGAAAATCGTTAAATCAAAGCAAAAAGCGTGACAGCCTTTCCACACCAGAAATAACTGACAGCAGGAATCATAGCCCTGGAGAGCTGCAGCACCAGAGGAGGAGAGAGTGCAGCAAGAATAACATGAGGAGCAACAATCAGCATGGAACAACCAGCTCTAATAAAATGGAGAAATAAGGCAGCTGCATCTCAAAGGGAGCAGCCAGACCCAGAGCAACCTGAGGGAGAGCCATCTCAGACAGAACTAAAGGAGACATAGCCCTAGATGAGCAGCCACAGCCAGATAAGAGAAGGGATAAAAGGACGTGCAGAGAGCCAGATATCTGAAGTAATTTCTGTCAGCCTGCTGTGTGCTTTGAAGTGTGCTGGTTGAAGATTCTGGCAGCAATCAGTGCAGGCAAGACCATTATGATGGAGTGTAGCAATAAAAGTACCCCCAAAAGAATATGCCTTGGCATGTGACAAACACTAATCAAAACAAGGAAGAGGATGACTGGAATAGGGAAAAATATTCATCTTTTTTCCTTCCTGTAAGCTAAATTAACCTCAGCAATGAGAACAGTTACTGGCTCTGACTTTGTAATGCAAACAATTAATTGTTTCCTAAACCTTTGTATGTATAACTTCTTTTTCTTTTTTAGCTCTATGCCACATCTTTAAAATTTCCTTTTTCTGCTTTCAGTGTCAAGTAATGGAAGGAAGATTTATTTCTGATAATAATAAAGGGAAACCATGCTTCCTGCTTCCCTCAAAAGCAACATTCTGCATTAGGAAATTTGTTCAACTAAAACTTTACTTAAAGAAAAAATGCACTGCTTCCTTGCATTTTGTTAAAGGAGAATTTAAGAAATTGAAAGCAGTGGCTTGCTCAGCCTTTTAAGTGTAATTCTCTTTGAAAATTTAGAGTGTAGCACATTCTGCCAAGAATGTGGAAGAACAGGAGGGCTAACGCAGTCACTGAAAATGCTCTCTAAAAAGTTTCATTCTTTTTGCTTCTGTTCCTCAGGCACTAGGAAGCACATTCACACTGAAATATCAAAATAGAACCAGACCAAGACAAAAACCCCAAACCACCACCCCGTATTCTGTTCAGGAGTAGTAGTTCATAAGAAAGCTAATTCATGAGTGCAATGAAATTGTGATGATGTGCATCTAAGAAGTGGCAGAAGAGTGAGAGTAGCTCATTAACAATGAAAGCAGTACTAGATAAATCCTTATAAATTGTAAAATTTGTTTTATTTTTTAATTTTTCTTTTAGTTGAATTGATAACATAAGGTGGTATCAGACTATTTGAAAGTCTTACAGTACAACAGAGATGGCTTTGGAACCCACTCGCTTGCCACGGTATAAAGGGAGAGCTTTTTGTTCTCCCTAATTTAGCTGTACTGTTGTCTGTGAGTGCCATTAAGTCATAAGGTGCACATTGTGGGATGCTGATTTTTCTTCCGTGACTTGTGAGTGCAACAGGTCAGTGCCCAGACTGCAGAAGGTGCTTTCAGGAGCCATTTGTTTCTAATGCATTGTAACAGAGGAAGTATCTTGTAATAAAAATAATGGGTTTCTGTTTCAATACCAAGGGTGTAAGTTGTTACTGCTCCCAGTATGAAAGTCATTTAAATGCGGTCAGTGATACTGATAGGTTCAAGTTCAGAGCAGCACCAAGAGTGCCTGTCCTTAAGTATGGAGGCTGTCCCAGTTCAGCCAGTGGGTGCCAAAGCCTACAGCTAGACAAGTGCTTCAAGATACCTAAAATACTTCTCCTAACTCATTTTTGTACCATCCTGACTCAAGCAGGAGCGGATGGTCTTTAACCCTTTACACTGGTAAGTGTATGCTAGGTATTATTTTCTGAAGAAGAAATGTGGAAACTGCACAGAGTGGTATATAAGCAGCTACACATGGACAGCACTTCAGGAGTGTTCTGTTCCATGTGTCAGGGACAATTGCATATGGGTTTGACTGGAAATAATAAAGATGGAGCACAAATTTTAATAAAGGCATTTTATTTTAAAGAAGAGCTCATTAGACTGGACTGTTCCCTCAAGGTAGAGTTGTTGCCAACGTGACCTGTTGCGGTAGAAGCCTTCTGCTTGTTTCCCATGGAAAGCCAGTGGCAAATGGCAGCTCCCAAGGGCTGGAGGAGATGATTGAAGCAGAAATGGCAGCAATGGGTCTGTACACTGTGTCCTACCATCCTTCTTTCCCCAACAGGAAGCCATTAGAAGGAACAAAATAGTGCATCTGTGCCTCAGATGTTTTCATGGCTTAAAATGGACCATTCAGAACAATGGGTGTACATGGAGGTACTTGCACTTGCACTTGACATGCACTTGCCTTTTCTGCCTCTCTGTTTCTGCTTTGTAATGTTCATTTTCAGCAAAGGGCAAAGCAGGAAGTTACAGGTTTTTTTTTTTTCCCTGAAGAAAAAAAAAAAAAAAAAAAAAAAAAAGGCTGGTGTACAGGCAAGGGTTGATATTGCTGATACACATCCTGGTTTAGATTGATAACAGAAGAGCAACAGTTACAAGTGTTAAAGTAACTTGGAAGAAATTGTAAGAATTAAAAATAGAAAATAAATTTCAGTTCATGAAATAGAGTAAAAGGAACAAAATACTTGACAAAAGAATATGGTCAATATTTTGATCAAAATATGATCCTGTAAGATTTCTATTCAGAAGGGACTCTATAGAAAAACCTCTGGCACACTGTTTTGTTGTTGTTGCTGTTCTTTTAAAGGTATGTTTAAGTACTGAATAACTTATGATGCTTAAAGGACGTATTTAAAAAGAGAAATTAGAATGACAGGTTTAGCTATAGATAGTTGCAAACCAGTCCAAGGCAAATGGATTGAGATTCTTAAGTAGCATTTAGTGAACTAAAAAAAGAATATTAATTTTTCTTGAAGATTTTTTATAAAGGCAGTTAATAAAAAAGTATAATGTTCCTTTGTCCTTGTCACTAGTGTCAGAACATGTAAGAGGGATTTTGGTGGTGAGGCCAAGTAAAACTCCTGTTTTAAGTTGAGTCACAATAGCATTTTATCTGGGCAATGGATAACATTTTATTATTCAAGGAAAATGATGTGACAATATCCAGCTGAAGAATATGATTATTTATGGTCATACACCCCTGAATTTTCTTCTATGTGTCATGTTCCTAAAATTTACAATGGAATTTAAGACAAGCATTTCACCAAAGCCATCTTGCTATCTGACCATTTTGGTATTATCCAGCCTTAGAACAGCTATGTTTGTCAGAAGAGAAATTGATTATGATTTCCAAGTGAAAAGCTCTCCTTGAATATAATGTTGCTTTTTCAGTGATGTTTTGGCATCAGATAAATGGCCTTTCATTCTGTAAAAACAACATAAGATGCCTGTATGCATCTTTGAGGATTTAATAAATAGATAACAAGTTTGTAGGTATATTTGTTGATGTGAAAAATACTGGTTTACCCATAAATAAAGTTTTAAAAAAATGGAAGTTTATTTTCTTTATTAAAATATTATCCTGGTTTTATTGCTGAATATTAACAGCATGTTAATTTGTGAGTGTGCACTGCTTGCTAAGCAAATAGCAGTTGGAAATTCTGTTGCTTTAAAAAGTAAAGAAGATTAATGAAATGACTGATTTTTTTTTTCTAGTCTATATCATTAAAATCAAGTAGGGATGGTTTTGTTTGGGTTTCTTTTTAGCGAATATAGTCCCTTAATTTTTAAAAGTTGTTGCCAAGTGCAGAGAAACCAGTCAGAGCCACAGTCAGCCAAGTACGTAGATATTCAACTTTATGTGTGTAGGCTGTGGAATTTTTTTGGGTTGCTTGTGTGCAACCCAGTGTACTTCAGTGCATCACTGAATGCTTGCCTGGGAGAAGATCCTCATGATTGTCTCATATTGTGACATTTGGTACGAGCATGCTGCAGGATCTACATATATCTATCTCCTTCCCTGCTCCTTCCCATGGCTTTTATGTGGGTTATCCAAAGACAAAGCCCCTAGGAATTAATTTAAGCATTTTACATTTCTGTCACAGGGAGGAAATCATAGGCACATGTTTACTCATTTAAACAAGTACGTTCTGTTACCCTAATCAAATAAGGAAGCATTTGCACTTATCAAATTCACTTGATTTAGGCTTCATTTTTTTCTTGTAATATTTGGAGGTGCCTTTGGAGAATACAGAAAATAGCTATGCTGTTGTATTGCAATGCTCAGTTTCTGAAAATGAAAGAGAAATTTAGTGCTGGTGACTCATGATACAATCTAATTAATTCCCTGAAAAGAATTTCTCAGTGGATACTTATGCAGTTCTCAGAGATGAGATAGTTTTGATAGAGACAGCTGAAGAATTCCAGAGAAGCCTTTGCAATTATCTCTGCTCTTACAACTTGATAGAAGTACTTTAGCAAAGGTCTCTCTGGAGCCTGCAACAGGATCATGTTGTAACTGATGTCATGAATAGGACACTCTTGTTCCATAATTGTCAGAGTAAGGCCACATAAGATAAAAGACTGTTCAGATGATAAAGGTAGGAAAGTAAAGTACATTTTGAAGTACAGCGTACCCTCCTGAGTGGGAGCTGAGGAACGTCTGGACTTCTCCCTTTGTGGTAAAATGAAAAAAAGGAGAGTGTACAGTGAATATGTTTGCTTAAGGAAATGCAGCTGAAGTACAATACCTGTGTTTGAAAGTGGTTACCCAGTGTTCAGTTGTTCATACAGGAGAATTCAGTAAATTCAGTGCGTTGGACATAGTGTAACACAGCAGATCAGTTAACCAAGTTTTTAAATGATTCATTTACATGCATATGCCTTTGTCTAGGTTTGAGCAAATTCTGCAGATGTGACTTAGTCAAAACATACTTCTTTTCTGTTAAATATCTCCAAGATTCAGCATAATTTAATTTTGTTGTTTTTTTTAATATGAAATTTTTAAAAATGTCACATTTTGCTACGTGTTCGATATACATTAGTCTTTTGCTTTAATTCATGCTGTGTTTTTCCCAATAAGCTAAATTTCATGGAGTATCCAGCTGTGGTTGCTTTGTACCAACAAAGAATGATTGTTTTGAAAAACGTGACTTGGCTATTACTTGTTGGCTAGTGTTCACATTACAAAGTTAAAGTGCAAATGTGCATTCTGTGTACAAGTGCTTGGTAACATGCTCTCTAATATTTGAAATAAACTTAGACTCACAGAATTATCCAAGATTTTGAGAAATAAAGAATAATGTATGAATTCAAGAAATGTAGGCTGAAATGAAATTATACTCACTTACTTAAATTCTAATTGTGGATATCCTTAGGCTTCCATTTGACAGAGAACTCTAAAAATATATTCAACATTTAAAAGAAAAAACCACTACCTGTATGCTGCTTCTATTGCATTCACAGTTCTAAAAGAAAATCCTTCTTAGTATGTTTCATGAAGAAAAGATAAGTTTCAACCAGTACTTAAAACACATTAGCCAAAAATTGGAAGTTCTTCTGTGTTCTTAGGTGATTCTGGTGAGGTAGTGTATGCCTGACTTGACTATATGCAACAGGTATGACTCTGGCTTATTTAGGGAGGGCCATATCATGGTCAAAGTGTAAAAAGGGGACTGAGATTTTTAAGGATCTACCAGGGGAGTGCAATGAATTTTTTGTGTTGGACTTCGGTGCTGAAGAACGGGTTAATTCCCATGCTCAGTTTATTCTTTGGAACGGGTTACAGAAACCATCAATTTGAGATAGGTGTGTGGGAAACAGTAGCTGAAGGAACTGTTAGAAAGTCTGCAGATCTGAGTGTCATCCACCTGCACCTTCTGAGGATAACCAGATATGGAGCTGCAGAACTTCTGGCAGTGGGTTGTAGACTGACCTGACAAATTGTTACTGTGCCAGAGATTTGCTTGGGCTGGTGAATTTGTTGTCCTTTTCCAGTGACATGGGGACTCTATAGGGTATAAACGGTAAGATAACTGAGCACATGGATTAATATATTGATCTTGTCTGGTCATCACTGCTGCAAAGGGGAATTTGTTTTTGCTATCCAGCTGGAATTCTTGAGGGGAGATGAGCACACAATGGATTTCAAAAAAGTTTTTGACAAGGCACATCACCAATAGCTCTGAGGAAATCATTTAAGGAGAGAACTATTTAATGTGAGTGTACTGTGGCTGATTAATTAAAAACCACTATACATCAGGTATATACTAGTATAATGATTCCTGTCTTAAATTAGGAGGTCTTTATGAAAGAATGATGCCTTTGTGTGTGCCTGTATGTGGTCTGAGTCTTGTTCTAATCAGTGAAAAGGAAGCTGATTATAAGAACTTACTATTGATAACAATAGCTCTAATAGTATGAGTAAAATTTATTGTAATTGAGGCAGAGGATAGAGTAATTCACATTTCTCTTAGCTAACCTTAATCTTGAGTTGCGGGTTTATCAGCACACAGAAACATAACTGTAGGCCTTCTGTTTGTGTCCCATTGTATTTGAAAAGAAGTGGTGTTATTACATATTAATCAAGACTGATTTTGAACTGACTACTGCACAATAGAAGAAAGTTAATAAATCACCTGTATTTAGTGTAGATTTTGGTTTTGTTTATTTAATGAGAGGAAGAAGCAGAATGTGTGGTTGGAGGTTTTGTGAAAAATTGACGTATTAAATTTCTGGCTTAGAACCTCAGTTATGTCATTTTTTCTTATAGTCCAGTGTTCCCCTCCTCAGCATCTCACTCCCTGCTTATATCTAGGATACCATGGGGGTGTTTTTCTTACCAGGATCCTCCCTGATTTTAATTTTTGTGTCACAAGAGTATTTTTCTGAACTAAATCAAACAGCTTTAATTCCTAAAGAGCAGTGGCAAGGTGAGCATTCAGTGAAGATAAATTGAGGTCTGTGTAATTACTGTGATTGATACTTGGTGTTACGTGACAGGTAAGCCTGCAAGATGCTGTATTGGCCTTCTCAAACTCAAGGAAATGTTTTTCCACTCTTTTCATGTTTTTTAATGTTATTTTGTAATTTACAGGGTAAAATATCTTCAGAGAGATTGGTGTCATCTCACTTGAGATGTTCACCATGTAGACACCTGCAACTAAGTAGTCCCCCCCATCCTCCTGTATCATCAGTGAGGATAAACAGGCACTGTTAGAGTGAAATTCATCTGTCCTACTTTAGATGCATGTCTTTGAATGAACCAGGATGAGCTGAAGTGCTTGCTTCTCTCTCCTTTGCCTTAAAAGGAGGTCCAGGCAGCTGCCTCAGCTGTGTACAACTGAGTAATCATCACTTAGCTGCAATGTAGGCATTTGCACTCAGTCAGATGAATCTCAATCCTATGTTTAAAACAAAAACAGCGAAGCACACAAAAGGAAAACTAAAAAGAAAAAGAAGTTGATGTTGCAGGAAAAAAATGAAAAAAATTTGTGGGAAGGAGGATGGAAGAGCTGTGTGTTTTCCAGGTCAGCCTATTATGATCTCTTTTCCTTCCCCCAATCTAATGCATTTACAGAACAATCCATTATTCTGCCCTTACAAAAAGTCAACTGTAGTTCATGGTTTCTGTATTATGTTGCTGACATTTTTCTCTCATGAGAAATTTTTAGAATAAACACATCAATTTTGGTTCTTCGAAGAATAATGCTGAAGGAGTTTCTGGCTTATTTGTGTCTCTTCACATATGGCCTCTGTCCCTGCCCACTGGCTTTTGCATAACCCTATGTGCTGGTTTGCTGACTTTTATATTGTTCCTTTCCCTGCAACTGCTTTACCAGTTCTTTATTTAGTGATCTTCTTTGCTGTCTGTTTGTTATAGAGCATCTACCTTCAGCTAGCAAACACTCTGCCCTCTGTCCAGGGCTTTCTGTTGAGTCTCTTCTGACTACCCTTGCTAGTCTTCTTATGTAAAAGTATGGCGGGTAGAATAAAGCAAGATACAAGTGTTGTTATTTGACTGTATGTACAAAAGGATCACACCAGTTCTGTACCTCCACACTTCAGGAGTTCCCCCAGAATGGAGAATCAATCTCTGTATGGCCTTTTTGGACAGTGCAGTTGAATTCATTTCACTGCACTTTGAATTCATTTCACTGCACTGTGTCTGTGGCACAGATGTGTACATATGAGCTAGTCACTCAAGCCTGCTTTTGGGGTGAATTACAAGAGATGGGTGCTTTTAGACTACATCTCTAGCAGATCTGAGGTTTACTTTAAGATTAGACAAAGTGCATCCAGAGGTGACTTGTAAAGCCCATTGACTTTAAGGGAAGTCTAAACAACTAAAATGATTATAGTCACAGGTGCTACAGATACCTGCACTGAATTAAGTGTATCACTTCCTGTGTGGCTCTATAGCAGTACTGTGTTGTAGCAGTAGTAATGTTTCTGTGGGTTCATACATAAGACCTAATTTGTTTCCTGTTAAATAAAATTCCATTTGGTACTATCTTTTGTATTAAAAAAATTTTACAAGATGCAAGTTGCAAGTGAAAAAAATAATTAAGGAATTGAGGTATAATAAAGTTGAAACATTCAATAAATCATAGAATTAAATTGACTTACAATAATTGTGATCTGTAATAATGTAAGAGGATCAAGATGGAAGAGTGGGTTTTTAAAAATTAGTTAAAATTAATCTAGGATCAAGGATGCAATCACATTATTTTATGTTGGCATGGAGAGAATTAGACTGCATGGAATTAGACTGAATACCTTAGCTTGGTTCTGCATTTTGTAGATTTCAAAGACATGTGCCATTTGCATACAAAGGAATTCTACTAATTTTAGTTATGGATTGTCTTTACCATGTTTTGAGTGTACAAATTTCTTCAGGGGAAGAAAGCTCATAAACTTCCATCCCTTCAGGCAGTGTTGTTTGCTCACTGTCGATGAGTGAGCCAAGAGCACTTTTCAAAAAAAAGCTGTATGCCCCTGATTTCCATGAAGTATCCAACATATTCTATTTCCTTTCCTCCTGGCAGTGGAGTCAAAATGCTGAGGCTGAGAAAGCCGCAGTTGTATCATAGGTTATATGAGGAGCTTGCTGGGTGATCTTTGGCACGTGATTTCACTAGGTGTGCTGCAGTTTCCTTTTAATTTGCAGAACACTGGAATTAATCTTAGAGAGCACTTGTAAGATCTGCTAATGAGCAGTGCTTCACTAGACCCAGGTAATGCCATTAATCACTGGATGAATAACTAGTGTATTTGTCTGGGTAGACATATTAAGATAGGGTACAATGGCTTAAGGCGAGTCAGATTTTACACTGACAGGAACTAGGTATGTTTTTTGAATAGGAGAGAATTGCTTTCCACTAGACCTCTTAAACCAATGTGCTTTACTTGTTGACAAGGTACTGAGTCATCCACTGCCTGGAGGAAAGCACTTAAATCATCAATAAACAGTCATTCTGCCCAGCAGGAGAGGGAAGTTCACTTCTCTAGACAGCCTGTGTTGTTCCTCTGTTGGACAAAGGTTGGCAGAGTAGAAGTGACTCTCAGATTGAAGTGGGGAGCAGGCTTCTTGCATGTTAGGGTGTTCAGAGAGTGATGCTGATAGCTTCCAAAGGTCATCTCCTGCAGCAGGACAGATTTGTTGGGATTTTTCTGTAGGTTTAGGTCTAGAAGAGAAGCTTTCAGAAGGTATGGCAGCATAAGTCCTCTGGACTCCACCTAATTTGCTGCTTACCAGGCTGATAGGCAGTGGGAATGTTAGCATATTGGGTCATTCAGATGACCCCAAAGCTATGTATTTTGTTTTTCCTATAACTAAATTTATTGCACATACCTTCTTCACCTCCCATGACCCTCTGTCTTGGGTCATATTCCAAGGTCCTCCTTTTAGTAAGCCACTCTTCTTTATGCCAGTTACTCTCTATACCTCTTGCTTTTTATCTTCCTGCCTGCAAACCTGGTTTACCTCCACCCTTGTTAGAGTGCCAGTGTTTGCTGCCTTTTCCTGCTCTGCTTCCCAGAGCTGTGACCATGTCGAGAGCTTCTTCTCTTCTTATGAATGTATCATTCTCTGTTCTTCCCACTCTCAAAAGTTCAGGAAAGGTGAAATGAATGGTTTCCTCCCATTTCTTTTCCCTCCACACCGAGGGCTTAATTTGCTCCTTTTTCTTCTCCCATCTCTCCAAGTCACTTTTTCCCCTCTTAAGGTTCTCTGGCTTTTTGAATACATTCCCTTCCTGAAACAAGTCAAGAAAGCATTTGCTTTTCCTGAGTGGAAGATGGCAGAACAAGCCTATTGTTCTGCAAGCTCTAAGGAGGGTCTCTGGGTTTCCTAAAGGTAAACAATTGGTAGAAAGTACTTCTAAAGAAACTGTGAGAAGAGATCTATCTTGAGAGAATAGTCCTGCCTTGTGCCTTGACGCTCTATTCAGACTTTGCTTGCTGTACAATGGCCACACATAGGCCATCCAACATGTGTCTAAATGTTACCTATGAGGGGAATTCTATAATTTCTTCACATGTATATGATAGTTCTTGTTCTCTGGATAGAAGAAAAGACTCTTTGGTCAAGATTATATGGAACTATTTCCTTGCTTACTTTTTACAGAAATGAGTAGTCAAGGTGCTTATATAAATATGTCTTTTGTTACTGTGTGAAATTTAAACTGTGAGAAAGAAACCAGGACATCCTGGAATACTAAATAGTGGGTCGGAAAAGGGATGTGTGATGAATGGAAAAATGTCTTCTTGTTGAGGATTTTGTCTGATACATTTTACGGGTTTTTTATTTCTGCTTCAGATGTCTTGGATTGCCCTGCCCAAGTTACTTACAGAATAAATAGGATTTATCTATTCATGAGATTTTTTAAAATGATCTGTTTATCTGCTTAAATAGATTTCTCTGCTGTTTATCTGCTTAAATGTCTCTGAGAACTTTACTCATTCTGTTTCTCTAGTAATATAAGGGCAATAATGTTTCCTGACCTATGGTCTTGTCTGCTCAGGTAATAATCTGTTTTGAAAGGCATTATTTCCTATCCTGCTATGTGTTCCAGATATGATTTGTCTTCCAGCAAGATTATACACCACCATAATAACGTATCCTAGTGTTAATAATGCAAACAACATGTTTTGGTTTATTCACAGTTCAATTCCTAAAAGCAGGTACTCTGCAACCTATAAAGTATTTGTTGTTGCTACATATATGAAGGACTTGTGTTTTCTTACAAGTTACTAATAATTTACAAATATTTTTAATTTATGTCATTTTTTCAAATGTTTATTACAAATAATCCATTCAGTACGGTGAAATTGTCACTGTATAAAAAAATCAGTTGAACATGTATAAAATGATCTAAAAATTGGATAACAGTTAAATTTCCAAACTATCCTGAAGTTTAATTTAGCAGGAAAAGACTTGTTTTGAAAGCTGAAGCTAGATAAATTCAAGTAAGTGGAACTAGAGACCATCCAGTTAGTAAAAAGGTGTGTAGTTTCATTGTGAGAGTAAATATTAGTTGTGGCACATTAAATAGTATTCTGAAACATTATTCTGATCTTGAATTTTCTAAAATAGAAAAAGAAACCATAGGGGGTTTTGCCTAAATTACTGTTTGATCTCTGTTAATGCAGAATAGATGTTGTAATAGTCCTTTTGGCTTTAGAATCTGTACATTTTTGAACCCATGTAGTGTTTGTTACCCTTTTTTTTATTATTGTCTAATTGAGTTTTAACCTAATTCCTGGACCTTCATCTCTAGATGAGGTGGTTGAGTTCTAGCATCATGCTTTTTCTTAAAGCCTTTACAATCACAGGTGTCCTCCCTCTTATATGGTGATCCAGTGCTAAGTATAACATTTAAATATTGGGATTGGAAGAGTCTTGAAATTATATTGTAAAGAGGGTATTATAGCTAAATGGTCAAATCAGATCTGTGAAGTTATTTCTGCTTGAAATAGAGCACCTGTGCAAAGGAAAATACACAGCAATTGTGTTTCTGAGAGTGAGAAAACACAAAAAGGATTCTTGAAAAAAGCTACTCTTGCAAGTGTCTCTCTGCTTCTTGCAGTAAGTACTGAGAATTAGAATCACCTGTCTTTTAGAGCTCTATGCTTTGCCTGAAGGGGAAGAGAGTGAGAACTGCTATAAGTAGAGAAAGAGTGCTATACAAGTATTTACCTCTTTGCAAGATAGCCTGTAAAACAACCTTACCATTAATAAATCAAATATATATTTCCACATCTTACTGAATTCTTATGGAAATTATTCACTTTTAGTCACCAGATCTTGAAGACTTTTACAAAGGGTAGTAGTATCACTGAATCCTGATGTACAATAGTGTAAAGGAGATTAAAGTATTATGAATAATCACTATGGTAGAATTTGCAATTGATGCTATTTCTTTGCTCTCATTTAAAACCAGGTATTTCTTTTGAGTGCACAGAAGGGTTGGGGTCAGTCACCTGTGGAACTGATAGATGCATGCTGCAGCAGAGGGGACTGTGTGTTGTTTGACCTGCTCTTTATTCAATATATGGGGCAGGATATTAACAATATCACTTTGCCTCCTCACTTTTCCTAGCAAGCATTCGCATTATCTTCTGTGTCTCTCTCTTTTTCATTCTAGCACAAATAAGGATTGTATTACCTACAGGTTTCGGGGATGTTAGTGTTGGGTGGAAATGCCTGCTTCTGAGTGCTTTTATTGTGTTATATTGGCATTCAAAACTGGTAACTTTGTTTCTCTATTATTTCCCATAGGGTGCAGCTCTGATTCGAATGTTGGCTAACTTTATGGGTCACTCTGTGTTTCAAATGGGCTTACAAGTAAGTAAAGGCATTTCCATCTTTGTGTAGATGTGTATTTCTGGCAGTTTCTCTTGCTCTCCTTTTCTTTTGAAGCCATATTTGCATCAATTTGTGGAAATGTTTCTTTTCTGGATGTAAAAGGGCCATCTGAGGTACCACCACGTCCCTGAAGCTGAATTTGATTGAAGATGCAGTTTCACTTATATTTCTTGGTGTATGAAGTGATTGCACTT
Organism: Cettia cetti; assembly: GCA_013401135.1. Classification (NCBI taxonomy): domain Eukaryota; kingdom Metazoa; phylum Chordata; class Aves; order Passeriformes; family Sylviidae; genus Cettia; species Cettia cetti. The sequence goes on along the minus strand of VZUI01042171.1, from coordinate 57,290 downwards.
TAACTGACGTACAGTTTTGTGTAGAGTGCCACATAAAAGCCACTTTATCCATGGGACAACTATGTGAAGGACTAACTAAGGAAGTAGCTGCTTCTCTTCACCTGTATTTGACTGCTGTTCTAACAAATAATAACAATGTAAGCCAGCTGGAAAATAAACAGCCCTAAAATGAATAATGCTTTTCAGATAAATATTTGTGCCACAGCAAAATCCCTGAGCTTTATTTTTACCTTTAATAAGCATGAAGTGCTCTCTGCCTTAATGTTGTTTTGAAAACTCACTCCGTCTTTTAAAAGAAATTTAAAGAGGTAACATTTCTACACAAAGAGAAAGAAATTCAACATGCTGATTACCAAGGATGAACTCCTTTCAGCAATAATTCAGCACAAATTAGTGTTTCGTAAACTATTTAAAAACAAACAAGCCAAAACATAAAAAACAATGCAATTCCCTCTATTCCATTGAAATCTGCTTGAGTAAATCATGTTACAGGCAGCTGTGATTGATGAATTATGTATGATGCAGCCTGTTACTTAGAAGTGTCCTTTAAAGTAAATTGATGTTCACCTGAAATACAATTATGCTAAGTTGGAAGGAGCAATCAATCTTATCTGTTCTTAGTAAGCTTTTCATTTTGAAATTTAAATAAACTACGTCTAGGATCAGGTCATTTTTTAACAGAATAATTCTACCTCTAACCAAAATAAATTGGAAGATAAAATATAAAACAAAAATTAAATGAATGCATTGGTCATGTCAGAGAGGTGTTTTCCATGCAAAAGCAATGAAAGGAAAATTGCTGAGGAAATGCAGCTTTTTGGAGAATTACAATACATTCAGGGTTTGTTGCATAACTTACTTGCATAGCTTGATCATTTGTTAGTTCTAACACCAGGTAAGATCAATTAGATAAATTTCTCATCCAGGTGAGAACTCTTTGAATCAGAAGTTTCCTTCATAAAATCTTGTGCATGTCAAGGGTAAAACCATCATGTCGTTTAAGACAGTAAGACTTCTGTCCTTAGGCCAACAAACTCCATATTCCAGCCAGAAACTTTTGTCTGGACAGATCCATTCATAGAGGAATTCAGCAGCACTTTTTCCCAGTGGAGTATGTCACTCAGGGTTTTAGAAAGGAAAAGTTCTAGTGTGCACATCTTAAACCTTTTTTTTTTTTGTTTTCTTCTATGTTTGCCTGAGAAATGACAGCATGCAAGTTGTTCTGAAATAGACTGAGAAAAAAGTTCAGATCAAAGAATAGCTATGCATTAATCATAATTACCATAAAGTTGTAATGGAGCTTTAGTTTTTGATTTGAATGGTTTCCTATTATTTCTGCTTCTCAGTGGTTTGTCTCTAAATAGAAACCATTCTGTTTGCTAATGAAAGTCTATGAAAAATCTAACTGTGAAAATCTGACTAGTGCAAGTCTTGGCATCAGTTCAGCAGGAAGATGATGATTTTAACTAAGACTAGTTTGAAATCCAGATAGAGATTTTCCATGTGTATGTCTTCAAGCTGAACAAAATAAAACATAAAGTTCATAAGTTTTTCATGAGCTACAAATTATACAGTTGGAAATATATGTCAATCATTTAATTCTTTGTATTTTGCAAATCTAACAAAATACTGTTCCTGCACTGTACATTTGGGAGGCTGTAGCTTTGCTAATGATAAGGGAAGCTGGAGGACTAATTCACCCTTTCTGTCGTTCACAGGTTTAGGAATTTTAGGTCTTTAGCTGCGTACCATCACTTGGTTTTTTGAATTATGTTACCTTGAATCCTATTTTAACATGGAATTCTAATATTCAACTAAATGTCCTTTCTGCAGAATAGAATAATTGAATATTACTACTATTTATAGATTTCTTCAAATAACAGATATTTTGAAAATGCACTTGATAGTTCATTCCCCTTGTGTTATTCTAATGGGTTGCTGAGTAACTAAGTTCTAAAAGACCTCCACAGCCAGTTTTTCCAGGAGAATGCTGTGGAAAATGGTGGCAAAGGCTTTAGTAAAGTCTAGGTAGACAAAATCCACAGCCTTTCCCTCATCCATAAAGTAGGCCATAGAAGGGGGTCAGGTTGGTCAAACCGGACCTTTCTTGCAGCATGCTGGCTGGGCCTGATGCCCTGCTTGTCTTGCATCTGCTGTGTGATGGCACTCAAGACAATCTGCTCCTTGACCTTCCCGGGCACTGAGGTCAGGCTGGCAGGCCTGTCATTCCTCAGATCATCCTTCCAGCTCTTCTTGTAAATGGGTGTCACATTGCTAACTGCTGGTTTTCTGGGACTTACCCAGTTAGCCGGAACTACTGGTAAATGATGGAAAGTGACTCGGTGACACTGCCACCAGCTCCCTCAGGATCCTTGGATGGATCCTGTCTCTTCCAATAGACTTCTGTGTATCTAATTGGTGTAGAAGATTGCTGACCATTTCCCTTCAGATGTTTGGTGCTTCAGTTCTGCTCCCAGTCTCTGTCATCCAGCTCAGGGGGCTAGGTACCCAAAGAACAATTGGTCTTACTATGAAAGACTGAGACTAAGAAGGCATTAAGTACCTCAGCCTTTTCCTCATTCTTTGTCACCATGTTATTCCCCATATTCAGCAAAGGATGGCAATTCTCAGCCCTCCTTCTGATGCTAATATATTTAGAGAAACATTTTTATTGTATTTTACAGCAGCAAAATGTAGTGTCTATAATTCTGCAGTGTCTAGATGAAGTTCTACTTTGGCTTTGACTCTTCATGTTTTCTGCCCGCATAACCTTGCTCTGCCCTTGTAATCCTCCTGAGTTGTTTGCCCCTTCTTCCAAAGGTCATAAACTTGTTTTAGTTATTTGAGCTTCAGACAAAGCTCTCTGTGCAGCCAGGCTGGTGGTTTTCCCCCTTGGCTTGTCTTTCAGCACATGGGGATGGCCCAGCTCCTTTAAGATTTCTTAAATATGTTCAGCCTTCCTGGACTCCTTTGCTCTTCAGGCAAAAGCCCAAGGGGCGCTCTCATCGAATGTCGTAAACAGGCTGAGGTAGCAGTTCTGCTGACCCCTCTCCTTACTTCTCCAATAATTGAAAACTCCATCATTTTTTAATTGCTGAGCCCAAGACGCCCTCCAATCATCACATCACCCATCAATCTTTGTTCACAAACAAGAGGTCCAGCAGGGCAGCCTTTTTTGTTGTCCTGCTCCCCAACTGTGTCTAGAAGTTAACTTCCACACACTCCAAAAACCTTTTATACTGTTACCTCTCCACTCTGTTATATTTCCAGTATTATTTCAATTTTTTTAGTGTATTAGCTATATCCTTAAGTACTTAATAGATGATAAAAAAGAGTAATTCTGAAGTCTTACTAAAGTAGCAAAAACCAAAATGAGTAGTTCTTTATTTGTGTTTGCATTGTTCGTGGTTTCATCAAATCAAGGCATGATTAATTGTCTTATTAAGAGCTAAAGAATTAGAGCTTTTATATAGGAGACACTACAACAGATAAGGTAACCTTTGGGTTAAGGAGAGGAAAAAGCAAGGCTTAGAGCAAGAAGCAAATAGGATTGCTGCCCTTTTTGTTAATTGCCTGGTTTTTTTTTACTCACCTGGCATTTGGACTTTTTGAAGAGTAGGTTGAGACAGCTTGGATGTGAAAAATCCCTTATTTGTTAAAGAAAACAATCAATTGTATTAATAAGAAAAGTTGATGGAGGAGAATGAGGCTCTTTGATGGATATTCTTTACCAATAAATATGAGCTGAGGGAAATGTACAAGTGTGCATGTGATCTGTAACAGTTCAACAAACTGTTCTGTTAAGGAGTCTCCAGGGAAGTAGAATTCTGGTAGAAATGCTCATTTTTACAGTGTAGATGTCTTTGTAGAGATTCAAATCTGTCAAGAATAACTGGCCTGTTCCTATGACAGTAAATATACTTGAAAGGCCATTTGATTCTAATGTGGCAGTTCCACAATAAAGCTGCATCCAAGAGACTAGTGAAGATATGATTTTAAAAAAAGCCCTTCAAAAATATGATGTCTTGAGTCATATGACATTTCAAACAGGAGATTTAGTTACAGACAGAACATTCTCACTGTAGGATTCCATGAACAAAAGCAAAAGGGAATGTATTTCTATTGGCTATAATGAATAATTTAATAATGACAGTAGTGGCCACAGCTGGTAACACTTGCATATGAGAAAGATACAGCTATTATTTTTGTAGAAAATGTCTAATAAATCCTTCCTTCTCACAGTAGGTGATTTCTATATTTTTAAAAGTTCTGGCATCTTTCATGATGTGCAGTTTCTTACGCTCCAGGAAAATTCAAGAAGTGCACATCACAGAATGCCAGTGCTCTTCTTACAAAATGGTGTTGCTCTTCAGTCAAAAAGCTATTAATCAGGTAAGAAGGTGTTTAGAGTATGAAGAGGCTTGGTCAGCACCACTTGCTCTGATTATGTTTCTGAACTGCACAGATTGATAGAGATAGAAAGCTTAAGTTGGCCTTATCATTCGGTCATCACTCAGGGTGGTAATGTGTAATATGATACTAGATTTTTGTGAGATTTTTTTCTGTAGGCTGTTGTTCCAATTCTGTGCGTGAAATAGATGGTTTCTTACATGTCTGATGTCACTGGATTGCATTTTTGGGAAGATTTTACTGCTTTATGACAATGCATCTCTTCAAGTAATCAGTGCTTGTTTTTTCTGTTCTTTTTTATTTTTTTTTCAAATTAAATAGAGAAGTATCAGTGATTTGAATGTCTGGTAGATGTGTTTAAAAAGGCACCCTCAGTGCTGTAATGAGATATATCTGCACTGGTTTATTTAAGTTTTCTTATATTTGGTTTGATTATTTTGGAGCCTCATCTCTATTACTGTACGTTTGTCAACACTGCATTTCATTTGCTGTGTGACAGCTCATTGATCACATAGATCTGTATCCTTTTGAACTTCACTTGCTGCTATGTATGTGTTCATCGCTCACTCTGATTTAGTGCATCATCAGCAGTTTGAATTAGTTACTGTAGGAATCTCTGCTTCTGTGATAAATTAACTACTTTTTAGGCTTTACATTGTACGTTTGAAAGAATTTTCATACAGTGTGCTGGATATATACTGTCTCTTTTGGTAATGTAGAGTGGCCACTCTATTGAAACAAAGCCTTTCACAGGAGCTGTCAGGGGAAGTGTAGTGTTAAGTACAGCAAAGTTGAGATTTCAGTCACTTCCTAGTATCATACTGCTGGCTATTTGAACTTCCTTTCAGCCATACTTCTTTTTCCTGCTTTTTAGACACCTTCAGTGTGCATGAAATAGTATTTCATGAAATATTTTCATCTATTTCCGTGGTATTATATGATAATCTGTTTTTTTTCCATAGTCTATTAACAGTGTACCCATTTAATACCTATTTATTGTATCTTTATTACCAATTCATAGCAGTTGTTTGTGATCTTTAATAAGACATCATTAGAGATTTCTTTTCAGGAGTTTTCTGTAAAAACAAAAAATTTGCAAAGCCAAAAAATCAGGCATCTAAGGAAAAAGGTCAGTGAAGCAGTGAACTGTAATGCTGCCTTCAGAGCAACAATGCTCATGGAACTACCTGGTGTCTTCCTTTGCTCAGTCAAAGGATATAACTTTTGCCACCCAGGAGGAGCATCTTTACAGCTAGAGTACCTCTGGTGCTGCAGCTGGTGCATTTACTAGATGTTGAGTAAAGTACTTTTCAGCTGATTGTGCACCCACCTCCTCTGGTTTAGAAAAGCAGAATGTATGACCTTGGTGAACGTCAAAGTATCACCATGGATGTTCTGGCAATTGTCTGAGTTAGTTGCTACCAATCCCTTTATCTGAGTTAGTTGCTACCAATCCCTTTATCTGTCAGCTGGAGAACTTGAGCATGTTAAAGTGAAATCAGAAATCGGACTTCAGAAATCACATTCTACACTGCATATCATACGAGATTGTTAGCATGTTTCACCTTTTTTTGCCCCCTCAGCATTTCTTGCTTCTAATTTACATCACTCTGGATTTTACTTTACATTCATTAAAGAAACTCAGTGTTATGGACTGAATTCTTGTAGTTTTTTCCACCTTAACTTACACAGATCAGTAAAAGTAGGTCAGTTTCTTGCATAAGAAACTTCTATAAGTTGTCGTGTCACAATATTTTTTTTTCCTTTGAAAGTGTTAAAGATGTATAGCATAGTATGGGCCAGACTTGGGTATCACTCCAAAAATGGAAATTCTTCCTCTAACTCCAAAAGTATTTGAGTGTACTGTGTAGCAGTGTAGCAAAATGCTAATGCTTAAAGGAAAATTGTGTTTGAAGTTGCATAATTTAAATGTAAAGTTTTTGAGAAATGCTTAAGTTAATTTTATTTTTCCATTTTTTTTTTTCTGTGTGTGCACCTTTACCATTTTTTTTTAATTCTGCAAGTACCATGTGTTTTCTACATAGGACAATGTCTGATTCTGTTCACAAGGTGGACCATGCTAACTGAATTGTTCTTCTGTTCAATAGTTTGGTATACTTTTCATTTGCTTTGTAGCCCAGTTCCTAACTGCAACATTCACTTTTCTTAAATGTCATCCAGTGTGGTATCAGAGTGCATCACCACAGTTAATGCAGAGAACATAAGCCTCATAGGGAAGAAAGGCATAGCTCTAGGGTGGAGATCTAGGTACAGAGAAATTGAAGTTAAAATTTACATAGGTATGCAAAGTATGCAGAATTCCGATGTGTCTTAGCACTTAGAGAACAGAAGAATTTATGTATTCAAACCACAGCTTCTGCTGGCATCATTGTCAGCTGTGTGACTGCAGCTCAGCCTGTGAAGACACCAAGGTGGGCCTCCAGAAAATGTTGATCATTCAACTAGTATATCTTTAAAGAAATTAATGAAGTGTCTGTACATCTGAGGGAAAATTGGACCAATGTGAGTAAAATGAAAAACAGCCATGACATTTGGATATCTATTTTGAAACCCAAGAAGATGTTCTGTTAAAATGTTTAGCATTATAAACCACTTAAGATGTTCAGAACAGACGTTGCATCAGGTTCAGTCACAGAGTCCAGCTCTGCTACAAATGAGACCATAGTGCTGTCTTGGTGTGCAACAAGATGATCCATAGACAGAGTGAGGGTATTTGGTTTATCTATACTTCTACAGTTTAACTATTATTGAAAGCAGAACATTGTCAGGGCTGAACATAATGCTCCCACAGTTTTATCAGCCACACATCATGTGTGCTGGTGGTTTTTACCCCATATAATATTGATGCTCTCCAAAGGGAGCTTCTTGAAGTGGTGCATTAGCAGAATATTCCTGTTTCATGATATTAACTCCTTTCCATTCCTTCTGCTCTGTTTTGTGTTCCTGGAGGATTTGGCCTGGTTTTCTTCCCCAGCTGTTGGGGATTGCCTGGAGAAGGGAGGCATGGGCTCTTTGCTTTCTGCTTCAGGGTTTGTCTCCCTCTGAGCTTAAGCAGCTGTGAGCTGTCAGTGCAGGGAGAGAGGGTCTCTATAGCTGCTGGGTTATCTACAAGCGGTAAGTGCTAGGAAAAAGCATTTTCCTGAAACAAGATCACTTTCCATCTGACCTTTAGAGCTGTGCCCCAGTGCATGGAGACAGCAGAGGAAAGGACCAACTGATAAAAGGTAAAATGTGATATTTTTCAGTATTTTCTGGTGTTGATCGAGATTTTGGAGAAGGATTCGATCTAAGATGGAGCCTTTGAAGATAGGATTTCAGTTCAAACAGTTACACCTTGCCCATACTGGAGGTCAGTGCAAGGAAACATAAAATGTGGTGTGGGTAGGTGCTGCTGAACCTCAATAGCCAGTGGTGTCCCCAATGCCTGGGTTCACAGCACGGTTATGGATGGTATTACCTTCATTGTGAGGAAATTGTGGTGTTCTTCAGCTAGGATAAAATGTTTCTTTGGTCTACTGCTAAAGCTTTTTACAGAAAGGAAAGCAATTAGTATACACACTGTGTATAAACACAGTTTGTTTTCTTGGAACAGCATTGCCCTTTATGGCAATGTTAGAGTCAGTCATTTACAGATACTGCATAGCTATTCACTTGGTGTGCCTTCAGTGAGCTTCTTTTTGTTGCATATGGAATTCAGTTACGACTGTTTTCTCCTTCATTTTTATTATAGGAATTATTAAGAGGAAGAGTGATAGGTATGAATTCCCAGATAATGTCAGCAGGCTCAGCAGCTATTTACAAAAATGTTTTCTTTTGGAATAGAATTACACTGTTTTCCTGATAGCCCCTCAGTGCCAACCTTACCTCTGTTGCTACGAGGCAGCTCAGTGGATTTTACAGGGCACTGGAAGGGAAACATTTTGTGTGTGATTTTTGCTGCTCTTATGCAATCAGAATTTCCATTAGCTCTTTAGAAGTCAGTGGGGATATTTTCAGAACAATTACTGCAAGATTGAACTCCTAGTTAACACATTATATATATATTGGAAATCAATCAGTCAATCAATCCATCAATCCACTTCAGTATAGTGGAGGACATTCAGAAAGAAATGTCCTGAATCCACGCTTTTATGAAAACTTTCTCTTTCTCCTTTTTCATCTCTTTCTTCTCTTCCTCATCCCTTTTTCTCTTCCCCTTTCTCTTCCTTTTCCTTTCTCTACAAACATTTAAAGCTAAGTTACTGTACCTAGGTTGACACAGGTATTGCTAGATGTAAGGGCTAATGATTTTTAAGGTGTCTTCATTTTGCAAAATGAAAAAAGAAAAAAAAAAGATGCAGCTCTAGGGACTGAATTGTATGAAGGTGTTTTGCACAATGAGAAACATTTGCTCATTGATACAAACAAGAGCTTACAAGTCAGAGTTTCACTGTTGCTGCTTCTCTATCTGTTATTCACTGTTACGGTACAAGTGTTGCAGGTCCTTACGATCTAGACACAGCAACATGCTTGCAGTAAGTTTTCTTGATTGGTTTGTGGACACCTTTTCATAATAGACAATAATTTCTTTCCAAGTCTGGTGTTTATATAGAGAAAATTGTTACAGAAAAATGCAACAGATTTTTTACCTAGTTAGCAATTCTTGGGTATAGTTCAAGTTAATGCAGAGGAATGAGCAGCCAACCTGTCACAATTAGCAGGGGCCATCTAAGTATCTCTGGAAGACTTTCCATCTTTATTTTGGTGTGCACTAAGAATATATTCATTGAGCAATGTGTGGTTTTAGGTTTAAGTGTATTATACAACCAGACGAGACAGAATTAAATGAATGTACAAATTCAGTCAAATATATGCAGTTCAATTTCAGAGAGTGCTTTATTTCTGGAGGATTTGTCTTTAGCTCAGTAGTTTAGTACCACTGCCAAATAATATATCAAATACATTTTTCTTTAAAGCCAAGCTTTATATACTAGCAGGTTTCTCACTGCACAGCAGATACCATCAGACTCTGCCATGCACTAATTTTGCAATCCTTCTAACTGTTCCCTTTAGACTTTGCTTGCAAACTCCTTTGCCACCACACTGCAACTGCTGCGACTGTGTTTAAAATGGAACTTCCCTCCTCTTTGTATTAATAGCTAAAAGGTGAAGTTGAATTTTACAAGGGAAATAGACCTCTCAATTTAATATTTCTGATATTTTAAGAAGGATTGTTCACAAAGCAAGATATATTTTAAAGCAGCTGAAAATTTGCCTGAATACAGATTTTTATTTAGTTTTAGATGCCCCATTTCCATTGGGTTCACAGAGTTGCACTACAGAATATTATTAATTGAAAAATTAAATTCCTTACAGTCATTTGAAGTTTTTCTTATTTTCTTGTGTTGGAATGAAAATGAAGGGCCATGTTGATTTTAATTGGCTTATTTCTAATTTACGGTACTGGTTTATTATCAACAAGCAGTGCGTAGAGCAAAGAAAGCATCCCATTCATTTAATGATGGCTCTTGCCTGCTTTCTGTTACTGGTTTCTCCTGTATCTCAGCCTGCATATAACAGGGCACAGGTCCTGTCTGGATCCTCTAAATGAATGTTATACTTCTAATACCATGGATGAGATATTCTCAACATTGCCTTAATTTTTCCTCTCACAAAATCAATGCTGGAACTCCCATTGGCCCCTATAATGCCAGAAATGTCAGTTCTGCTGGTCTGATTATTGTTAGCATCAATGGGAGTATAATGAATTACAAAGGAAAAAGGACAAAGTAAAATGCTATAATTATGTGGCCCATTCAGCATCATTGGCTCCAGAAAAAATTAAGATTTCCATGCTTGGTTCCAGTTTCACTTTCTGATTAGTAGTTATAGCTCGCTGTTTAGACATAATGATTTAATTGCAGATATGACATGTTGACTGGATATTTTCCAGTTGCTGTTGGTTTTTCAGCATTATATCACTGTTGCACATGAAAAAAAGTCTAAATGTACCTTTTGGAAATTAAGGGGTAGAATTTCATCTGGTCTACAGTGATAGCATTCCACCAAGTTCCTTCCCTAGGATTTCATGTGTTGACTGAGATAGTAACCTCAAGAGAAGGCAAAACACAGCTGAAGTGAATTTTTGTATGATGACTGAAGTATGTTGCACACCTTTCAGGATTTTTTTTAACTTCTTTTTACTATTTGTGAGTTTGAACTAGAGGCTAGCTGTCCTGGTAGTAGACATTTTAAACAGCATTACACAAAAGTTCATTCAAAGTAGCAGAAGGTGGGAATTGTGATTGGATTAGTTAAACTTCATGGTATCCCCATGTGGACACTTTAAAAACTGGACCTAAATGTTATTTCCCTTTCTTTGATTTATGATAGTGTTTTTATTATTATTTGAAGTTTCTGAGTTTAGTCTGCTTCAGTTCTGAATGCAGTGTCCACACGTAATTTCTAATGAAGGTTAACAAATTCACTGTAAAAATTAGCTTATTGATGAGAAATGACACTACCAACCGTTAAACATTTGCAAAGAACATTTGAGCATCTCCTTTAGAGAAATACACTTCAAAATAAGATTTTTATTCTACTTAAATGTGATGCACTGATTATCTTTCTCTTAGCTATAGTCTGAAATCACCACTGTCTGTCTTTCTGTCCAGTCTCTTTCATAATACTTGGCACATACTTGGACAGCACACTGGCTTAGGAAACCACTGTTCTGTTTTCCTCAATGCTGTCTCCAGCTGCTTGTTCCCCAATACCACTTCACTTATACCAGTGGAAGAGTTTGGAGTCCTCCTTGGTAAACTTGATCAAGGAAGGGAGGGAGGGAGGGAGGAAGGGAGGGTGTCCTCAGTGGGGAATGTTAGATTCACTCCTGTAACAGGAGGTCTAGTCTGCAAAGTAGCATCACAAACAGGGAGATGGGTCCAAGGAACAGCAAAGGTTGTGGGACATGCTTAGTCTGGCTGTACCACTGAAGGTTCATCAAACTGTAGCTCAAGGCAGTTACAGGAATGCATTTGATGCTATGACTGTAACAGATGTGATAATTTTAAAAATAGGTAAGGACTATACATGGTCAGGCCTGCTATCTGCAGGCATTACCTTATACTCCTTACATGCCTACTATTTCAGTATAATTTTGATGCTGGCTTTTTGTTACTGTAAGTTGAAATGCATTTTTGGTTAGCTAAATTCTTGAATGTTGAGTAATTTTATTTTTTGTAGTAAGAACACATTTTAATGCAGTAATAGATTAAACTATGGGAAGAAAATCAACATTATTGATCCTCTGGTAGAAACTGTGATGAAAATATATTCTGTGTCTCTAGTGTATTTTGTGTGTTGGTAGTTTCTTACTAGACTGCCTGAAAGCAGTTTTGAGCACTTCTAGTGAAACAATATAGAAAGTGAAGCACTTGTTTGGCTTACTTGTCCAGGAAAAACCTGTTTCCAGTTTTTTTCTTAGATGGCATTGCAGTAGTGCTTTGACAACTGGTCTGATAACAGCTGTTCTTTCAGTTTGGAGGTGGCTCTGCAGCTTGACTCATTGGTACAAATTAATTCTTTACACAAGTAGAGTTAACCCTCAACTAATTTGCCTTACACAGTGTTGACCATGACCAGTAAGGTGAATTTACCTACTCCTTATTTTGCTGCTTGTCTGACTGCCCAGACAGGAGGGTGGTCACTTCTCTTCCTTATGGCTGTTTCTTCAGGATTAGTCTGTTGTACAGCTGAAAAATACTGCAAACCTATTTGGCTATTGTAGCTTTTCTTTTCAGTAGTCTTCCTCTCTTATGGGAATCTTCACAGTTTTGTAGCTTGCTGGTGGTAGTTCTTTACCATTGCTTCTCACTCCCTCTTGTTTGTCGCTCACCTTTGCAAGTGTATGCACTGCCCTCTGACCCTTGCCCAAGATTTAATATTTGATTGTTAGGCAAGGTTAAGATAATATGTGATAGCAGATTTGATGTTAGCAGTGTGAAGGAAGGGAGGAAAAAGGGGCATGTTATAGTCAGAGAGTCAGCATCAGTCAGATGGTGTCTGGTGGCTTAAGATTAAGTATATAAATTTCTAGGAAAACAAACACACTGGATTTGTTACCTGGAGCCTTAAAGCATGATTTCTACCTGAACTAAATGTTTTTATTTGTAGTGTTAAATCTTTGGTGATATACAGCAGTCGTGTATAACACCATTGAACAAGAACATATTGTAGGCCAAAGGGAGGAGGATGTGCACTGAGGAGTAGGAATGAAATACAAAAAAGGGAGGTAGAGACAAGTCTGCTTTTCCTGAGCCTTGAGAAAGGAGAAACATAGCCACAAGAATTTGAGATGAAAATAGTTTGCTACTTTTCCCTCCCTCATGTAGTGGAATTTTCCAGTTATCTTTAGGAGAAAATGAAGTTAATTCAATATCAATCTGTTTCAGATCTCAGCACCACTCATGTAAGTCTAGAGCTGTTCCTTCAGCTGAGCAATCAACTTTATACAGATTAACTGAGAAAGGAGTTCAGTCCTAGATTTGATATTTCGGTTTCTGTTTATAGATGTAAAATCTCCCCTGAAAGTAAGACACGTGTTTGGAGACTTATTCCTCCTTTACTCTTGCTTAACCTTTTGGTATTTATCAGTCACTACTTTTGTTAGTTGTGAGCATTATCATGTTTGGATAGTGGGGTAGTTCATTTATGTTGAAACCATGAGGCTTAGTTAGTAGGTAATATTGCAAGAAAATGAAAGACTTTCCCTCTTTAAATAATCTCCTTTTCTTAAAAAAAATCCTATGCAATAAAAGGTCTAAAAGCTTAATCAATACACCATTACTAAAACCATCTTTCAAAATCTTTTAGCATTTTTCACCGTTCCTACTGCTGTTCAAGCTATCTGCTCCAGTTTCCAAGAAATAATTTCAAATCATTGAGCCTTTTAATTTTTTTTTTTTTTTTTTTGTGGGGGGATTAAGATTACTCTTTGATAACACATTATACTGTAGTCTAAATGTGTTGGGATTTTTGGGGGGATCTTATGATACGGTTGTACAGTAAATGGAGTTTGTTTTCATGGTATCACAGAGTCAGGATATTTATTTGTTTAGTTATTTATTTATTTAATGTTTAGACTTGCTAAAACATGTTGGAAAACTGCATTGTCTGATTAACTTTTTATTGATAGAGGTAATTGGATCACATTGCATTATTTTTGGCATCATGCTTTAGTGTGAAAATATTAGGAACAATATTACACGAGGATGTGTGCTGAAAATATAATTTTCACACAAATGATTACTTTTGGATGTGTGTTTTTGATTAATTTTCATGTTGAGTGACAATGCCCTAGGGTCTGAAAACTCTTCATACTTTCTCCATGACAATGAAAAACTTTAGAGGCAGCAGGAGACTGTGAAGGAGACTGGAAGAGTTGTAGAAGAGCGCTCTTGAGTCTTGAGTTTTTAAGGAGATTTGCATGCCATCTTTTGTGCTCTCATACGCTGTGGGGTTATAGCTGACAGGAAGGTGGCTAATGCATATCTTTATGCTCCAGCATACTCCAGTCGATGGAACAGCTTTTGTCTGTGATAGACTTACAAGTTTATGATGGGAAGATGCCTTGCAGCCAGATGGTTTTGGGCATATGTGTTTATGAATAAGTGGCTTTAAGTCACTTTGCCTCCTTTGGAGCTGAGCACAGCTTAGATTCAGACAGCAGTGTTTTCAGTATCATCCTTCTTTTCTGTTCTGTGGCTTGCATCTCTGTTCTGTTTGCTTTGTTTTTTCTACTGAATGTACAGGCCCTGGAATACTCCTGAATACTCCTGCCCTGGAGAATTACAGTGAATGAGAGCATGTGTTCTGCCCCTCTGCAAGTTGTTTAAGACTTACATATGAGTACCCAGGAGGAAAAATGGATTATATTCCAGCTTGTTCCATCCTTAGAATAGACAAGCAGGAATATATATATGTATAGGTCTTCAGGGCCTATTTTACTACTTCCTGATATATATTTAATGCTGATGTGTCTTTCTTTTCTTTTTTAAGCTGAATGCCTGTCAATGGCAGGGAAAGTGAGGCTCATCGCCTGGTATTCAAAGTTCAGGCAGGGTCAGAAACTATCCAAACTATCTTTGGAGTCAGCAGCTGGGGTGGCAGTATAACTTTGCGGCAGAGCTGGAAGTGGTTGCGTCTGACAGAGTTCTCAGTATAAAACTTGTATTAGTCCTGGGGCAGATACACATTCCATAGAAATCTGTATAAACAGAAGTGGCTTGGGGAGAGTGAAGTGGGAAACAGGAATGTACTGTGTCTTCTAATGCCAGAAGTAGGAAGCAGCAGATGAAACCAGTTGGAACAGGTATCACACAACAGATCACTGAAGTGGGAAATGCTTTTTCATAAGGGGTTGCAAATGCTGGTTTTTATAGGTTCAGAAAGCAACCAGTCAAATTCACAGATGATAACTATTAAATGCAAGAATACTAATCTGCTTAGGATTTCTTGTGCCATGAAGTGCTGGATGATGGAAGAGCAGTTGTGGGAGGTACCACTGTATGCTTTTCTAGGTTTATACTGTTTCCAGATGTCTGCTACTGGTTGTTGTTGAAAACAATATATGAGGATAGGAATAAGGGGATATTTGGTGGGATCTGGTTCAGAAGCCCATTGCTCTTGTGCCTCTGGAAAGCTCATTCAGATTTGAGACTGCAGCTACTGAAAGCCTGTGGTGATACACGCTGTCACTTGGGGCTACTTCTGGGGTGCTATGCATTTGATAGGACTCCTAGTTTTATGCTGTGTTTATGGTCTTGATGCACCTTTCATGAAATAATGACAAAATTTAATGATTAGGTTTTATGCTACAAGGATCGTACCACGAAGTTGTATTTCTTATTGTATATTATTTCATGGTAAAGGTTAGGATTCCTGTTGTTTTTCTTTATGAGATAAGCATGTTAGAATTGGAGGATAATAAATTTTTAACTGAGTGACAACCCACATTTAAACCTCCCAGCCTGTGTGTTGGGAGAAAAAAACCCAAACCAAATCAAACCCAAAAGATAAGGGCAGAAGTATTTAATCTCTTTGCAGTCTTTCTGAACACAAAATATCGAAGTCAAATATACTGTCTAATGGTAGACTGGTAAACAGGATTATTGCCTGGGTGAAGTCCTCAAGTGTTCCAACCATTTTATTTTGCTCTGTAATGATTTTAAAAGCATCTCTCAGAAGTACCAGTATATTCAACATTTTCTAATACTGCTTAAAATGTGGATTGTATATCTGTTGATATTTATTTACCTTGTCCTGCTTTTGTTTATTCCTATTTTAGCTTTCTAATTTGCTATTCAGCTTCTTCAGCTTTGGAAGCTGTTGAATGTTTCACTGTGCCTTAAATGATTCTATATTTTTAGACAAAATGGAAGCACAGTGTGCTATAGGGGTAGCCTATGTAATGTCTTTTTTCTGAGTTAGTCTCATGACATTGTTAAGACTCAGCACTGCATTTACTGAGTCAGTGTTCTCATTTAGCCTTCCTAGTCTGTGATTAAATGGGAGTTGTTGCTTGTTTTAGTATAAGTTGGCTGACAAAAGCTAAATCTGTCACAGGTGCTACAATTTGTGTATCAAAAAATTTGCTTTCCAAATACTAATTATTCCCAAAGTATCTTACTTCACACAAAGCACAGATAACACAGTCAGCAAATTTGTCTGTTTTTTCATTGTGCAGTAAATTAGGGTTTGTCTTCTACCATTGTGTAAAGTGAAGATGGTAGAAATTCAATTGTAGGAGAACCAGTTCATGTACAACCTCTGATTTGTTTTTTCACTTAATTCTCCCAATCAAGTGCTTGAAATGTATGTTATTCAAATAATCACTGCTGAATTTCACTTTACTGAATGAGCTGTTGTCAAGAGACAACAATGACAACAGTGCTGTCTCTCCAGAAGTAATTTTAAAAAGGAAGTATTTTGTGCTTGAAAGACCTAGACGCAAGCTGGTAATATGCTTAAACTATTAATTTGGGAAGTTATGTTAATATAATGGAAGCTTATTGGATATTGTCTTTCTGGTTGTTATGGGAGAAGAACGGAACTTCTGTTACTGAAGGTAAACTGTGGCACAGTAAGTGAAAGCATTCAGTTTATAACCTCAGACTGAATCACAGGTGGCATGAATATACACTTGTAGGGCCCTATACACAAGCACGGAGTTGGATTCCTGTTGCATGTCCTCCACTGCTCCCTGTTGTGGAGAGCCTCTGTGATAACCTGTTACAACCCCAGTTTTTGCCAGGATGATGTATTTTGACACTGAAGGGCCAGGATCTCCCTAGATAAGAGTTAGGAGTTCGGATGGACCATTGCTCAGTTAAATCTTCTGTAATGAATCCAACTGTCATCTGAGTGAACAAATTTTTGACCCTAGACAAAACAGAATGACCTGCTAAAATAGCAACTGGAGCTGTTTCAGCAGGTTCTCCTTTCATTGCCAAGAATTACCTAGGAACCTTTCTCAAGATTGGATGTGTATTCTAAATATATATGTATTAAATATATTTAGCTTATAGAATGACTTTCACTGAAAAGGAAGAGCATTGAATGTTGTAAATGAAATTTTTAGCAACATTTTTTTCATTGCAGAGTAGCTTAAGAAAGTGTTTATTCCCTTGGGATGAACATATTGTATATTTCCAGATTTCTAACAAATGCAAACATTGATGTGATTTAACTCCTAATAGCAGTAATACACAGCTCTAGTTGTTTGGCTTGTGTATTGTAATACTGATTTTTATTTTTATTTTATTTCTCTAGGACTACTTAACCATTCACAAGTATGGCAATGCAGCCAGAAATGATCTCTGGAACACACTGTCAAAGGTAAAATGCTTTAATCTATGGCACTGAGGGAGAAACAGGAATTTGTGATGGTGTTTTTCTTGGTGAGATCAGGAGTAAACTGTGTATATTGAGATCTTCAAACCACAGAGCAAATATAAAAACTGATGCAAAGAAATTCCATTTGAGTTAACCTAGTGGCAATATTTAAAATTTGAGCTCTGCAGCATTTCTGTTCTTTGCTATGTTAGAATATATTTCCCTGCATGTGCTATGTCACTGATGTGCAGGGAAAGACTTCATGGAATCTATCACTGACTTCAGTGGCAGCACACTGAGACCCGAAAGCTGGAGACTACGTGGAAGTGCTGAGCTTTGGCATTTCTATCATGTGTGTTTGTGATTTTGTATGGAGTTAAGACTTTTGTGAAGGACAAAACTGTTGAAGCTTCAAGGTGTGGTGTAAACAGAGAACCATTTACTGTAATGTTTGGCATGCTGTAGAGACCTGAGTTACTATATCCAGGCTTGGCTTGACGTCTAGAACCTAGTTTAGGGCTCCACATTGGCTATAACTTTTGTAAGATGGGCAAAGCACTCCTGAATCTCTTCCCTGTGGGACTAGTCTGAGCTAGTCTGAGTCTTTGCCAGAAACAAAGGCTGAGTGGAGGGCAATGTGGCGTACAGTCACAGAGTTTTGGCACAAGTACCAGTTAGTCATACAAAACATGACTATGTAGTTGTAACTATTGACACCAAAGCTGGGATTCAGCTGGAGGTCAAGACATCTAGACAAGCAGGTATATATACATGTAAACTAGGTGCCCAAGATCCTGTTGTTCTCACTGAGTCTTCAGTTGCCAATTCACAGACTTCTAACGGCTTTTACTTTAATTTATCCTACCTGGCTTCCAGCTGCCACATGAGAAGCGTGTCTGTTGTATGTACACTGGTTCTGAAAGAATGTGTTGACTATTTTAGGACATGTCATTTGACACTAGTGAATAGGAACGACTGGAATCCCAGAAATCTAGTCAATATAGTCAGCAGAGCACAGAGAGTAATTCAGTTGGCTAGCCACTATAAGCCCAAACCACTTTTTAAGACATTCAGATGTGTCTAACCAATTTAGCCTAAGAGATACAGGGAAATCTGTGCTCTTCGGGAGTGGCAGGTAAAGGTCAAATGGCATTAGTCACCTATATGTACTGACTGCTAATGAGAGTTGGACAAGTAACATACAGTCAGGCTTTTAAATCTATGTCTTAATCTGTAGCTGAATGTCTCTGCACAAAACTTTCTTGCCTTCCTCTGTTAAAGCCTCTGGGACAGTTCTGGGCATTGGGAGGTTGGAGGAATGAATGTTGTCTTGAAAGAACAGCAGAATCTGCAGCTTCAGTAGAAAAAAAATGAGACTATTCTGGTCCATAATCACTATAGCTATACTGTATGCTCATGTCTACTGTTGCAGCTAATAATTCTGTTTGTATTGGTTGTAAATGCATTTGCTACCAGTCCCTTTGTTTCTAATGCAGTACAACTGCAGCTTCAGTTCTAAAGACATCTTCTGCTTGTATTCATCAGAGGTTGTTCAGTCTGTGATCTTGGACTGTTTGACAGCTAGGAGCATGTCCGTTGCTGAAGAACAAATGATGCCTCCTTCTCCTCATATGCAGTCTCATCTCCCATGATGCTATAGTATCTCTTTGTGTTTCAGATGAAAATCCACTTGTAAAACAGCATTTTTATTGACATATGGAATCAAATATGAACACATTAATCCTCCATGTGTTCTGACAGGTGCAGTTTATGAAACAGCAGGGGATATCTTAGTATACATAGCCTCACTTTAGACATAAGGGACAGTATTTTCAAATAACTAATAATTTTGATTTTCAGAACAGAGAAGCTCTGTATTTTTAGAATTAAGGTCCTTCAAGTGTGCCTTATTGTAGGTGCCTAGATCAACTAACGCTGTGTCTTTTTTAACCTTAGCTGGTTAAGAATAGCTACCCAGTATTTCTGTGGCTCATTAAAATCCTGTAAAGCAGGTTATTTCTTGTGTTACAGCAGAAGTACTTGAATGATGTGGAAAACATGACTTTCTGATTGTCACCCTCCTCTCTGTTAATATTACTCAACATTTTTTTTTGAGATACACTGAGTCTTATGTTCAGTTATGTAGTGTGTGTGTCTTAGGTGTAAATGTGTGTGTGTATCTGCGTACACATGTGATGGTTATTTTACCCTCCCGAAACCATAATCCCGGGGACAAAAGAAAGAAAGTTTTACATATTGATACTGCTTCAGTGTATTGAAACTTCTCTCTTATTTTCAAGGCTTTAAAAAGGGTTGGAAAATCTGTAAATATCCAAGAGGTAATGGATCAGTGGACACTACAGATGGGTTATCCTGTTATCACTATCTTGGGAAATGAAACTGCAGACAACATCTTAGTCATCTCCCAAGAGCGTTTTGTTTATGATAGTGATACTAAACCCAAGGATCCTGCCCGTGGGGACAACAGGTACTTATATTTCTCAATTACTATCTTTCAAGATGCTGTAGTTGTTTAAGTAAGTGTGTATTTGTGTGTTTTTTTATGAAAATGGTTTTTTTAGAAATCTGAGCTTTACTTGGGATCAATAGCATGTGGTGATGCTTTAATTTGAACTGTAATAAAGTTGAGACTAATTGAAAGAATTGGAAAAAAATGTCCATTTGCATCCTGACAGTTCTCTGTGGCAGTGTCTTGCATCACTCATCTGTTTCCTCCCCTTTCCTTTTGATTTTGTTACACTCCATGAAGTAATTTGGAATGTGGTTGGAAGGTCTGATAGTTCTTAAGAAATTCTTTGGAGTGGACCTCTCAACGCTGATATATGAGTAGGCAGATGTAAATATATGTCAGTTACAGACCTCACTTGACTTGGAAGCAGTCAGGAGCTGGACTGCACCTCTGTACAAGGCAGGGGGTTCCAGCTCTTTCATTTTTGGAGCCAGCTGAACTGGTCCTATGGAAACTGTTACACTGGCTGAAATCAGCATCTCTGTCTCTACCCCTGTTCCGTTTATTAGACTGTTTTGTTCCTGCTCCCAGCTGATTCTGTAAGCTTCCTTCATCCCAAAGACAAGCTGATATTCCTGGCTGATCCTGGGGAATCGGCATTATTTCAAACACTTTTGGCCTCATATTTTAAGGCCAAGAATAGCTGTTGCTAGCTGATGCTAGAGAATTTCAAGATGGCTTTTGAAGTTTATGTGTTGACCTGTTCATGCTCAATGTGAAAAAGGGCACACTATTAACCTGGAATATTCTGTGTCTGTCCAGTAGATTTAAATTTTTAAAAAGTAAGATTTAATACAAAATTTTGATTGACATGTCTGGAGCTTTTAAAATATTTCTGTTGAGGAAGGCCTGAAATTATAGTAACATTTACTGAAAAGTGTTCCGAAGTTCATTATCTTTTTTTAGAACATGAATACTATGGAACTCAAACATGACACAGAGTAAATAGTTGTTTTTCTGGCTGTATTGGAACAGCCTAACACGGTATTAAGCATCTGTCTAAATTCTGGGCTGAAATTAGTTCCTTTGTGAAAAAGAGATTAAACAACTGAATGTGGACTGTTGGAAGCATTCATGACTCACAGCTCAGTGCAGCAGGAGAGAGATTCTCCCTTCCTGTCTTGAAAATATCTTTTGTGCAAGTATATATATGTGTAATGTAATGTGAGTGGATTTTACCACTCAGAAGAACAGCAATTATTAGTTTTTTGATTGACTAAAATAGGTATGTTAAGCCTTCTAAGTATTGTAGAAATTTTAAAAATAGATTTTCTAGGTATTCAGTGTTGATTGAAGTAACTGCTGCTGTAATTTATGATTAAAGACTGCTGGGTGTGTAAGTGATACCAGGGTGAGATGGTGGGTTTACCCTGGCTGGATGCCAGGTGCCCACCAAAGTTGCTCTGTCATCACCCACCTCAGCTGAGCTGGGGAGAGCAAATATAATGAAAGACTCGTGAGTTGAGATAAGGACAGGGAGAAATGACTCACCAGGTGCCATCATGGGAAAAACAGACTCGACTTGGAGGGGGTGGGGGGGGAAATTATTACCAATCAAATCAGAGAAAGTTACTGCATAAATAAACAAAAATCTTAACACACTTCCTCTGCACCTCACCCTCTTTCCAGGCTTAACTCAATCCTGATTTTCTCTACCCAGCAGTGCAGGGGAACAAAAACAGAGCCATCGGTCAGTTTATCCCACGTCTCTGCTTCCTCCTTCCTCAGGTGGAGGGCTCTTGCTACAGCATGGGGTCCCTCTCACAGAAGACAGTCCTCCACAAACTGCTCCATCATGAGTCTTCCCCACTGGCTGCAGTTCTTCACAAAGTGCCCCAGTGTAGGTCCCTCCCTCAGGGGGCAGTCCTCCAGGAGCAGGTTGCTCCAGTGTGGGTCCCTTGTTGGGGTCCCAAGTCCTGCCAGGGCCCTGCTCCAGCACAGGCTTCCCACAGGGTCACAGCTCCCTTCAGGCCTCCAGCTGCTCCAGTGTGTCGTCCTCCAGAGGCTGCAGTTGGATCTCTGCTCCTCCATGGACCTCCATGGACTGGAGGGTCCCATCCTGCCTCACCATGGGCTGCACCACGAGGTGCAGGGAAATCTCTGCTCCAGTGCCTGGAGCGCTTCCTGCCCCTCCTTCTGCACTGCTCTTGGTGTCTGTAGGGCTGTTTCTGTTGCATATTCTCCTTTCTCCAGCTGCTCTTTGCCAGCAGTTTTTTCCCCACGTTACCTCAGAAGTGCTGCCACAGTGACTGATGGGGCTTGGCCTTGCCAGCAGTGGGTCTCTCCTGGGGCTGGCATTGGCTTTGCTGAATGTGGGGAAAACTCCTGTCAGCTTCTCACAAAAGCGACCCAGATAACACACCAAAACCTTGTCATGCAAACCCAGTACATTTGAGAATTAGACTTAGTTTTATTTTCATACATGCCTTTAATTTGTAATTCAAACTGTATGTTGTCAAATGTGGAATGGCAAGGGCAACAACACCAGGGCAAATTCTCAAATTTTTAGGAGATTTTGTCCGCAGATTTTATTACAATTCTTGTTTCTAAACATTGGGGATAAGATTCAGTGCTAGAGAGCACACAGTGAAAGATATTCATGTGAGCCCTGCCAGGAATTTAGTATCCTAACAGGCAGTAGAATACATATATGTATCTCCTTTGGCAGGTCTCTTCCTCCTTTGGATTGCTTTTTTTCTGTGCTTCCATTTCCTTTTTAAGCACAAACAGGAAAGAAACCCTTTGCTCAAGTAAAGCTTTACAGATGAGTTGTTTACTCCAGCCAATTAACAGACAGAGCTAATTTGCCACTTCCCAATTGAAGTTATTTGAAAGTCATGCTACATAAGTATAAATACAAAAGAACAGGAACCATGTACATTTAGCAAAAGGTGAAACTTACCTATGCCATTCACCTTTCAAAAATCGTCCATCAACGTACATTAAAGTCCTATGGCTTAGTTATAAATTGGTGTCTGAGTGTTAAAACACTGACTATGCTATTCATTCATGCACTGCCCACAGTGCCTGGATATGTGCAGTGGCCATGTGCCAACAATATCCTTTCATACCATAAAATGAAGTGAAAAACAAGGTTGAGACACTGCAAATAAATTTAGTCTTTTAGTCGGTAGTGACCTAGATATTTTTCAGTTGTTTGACTTTTTTATTTTTTTCCCCACTGCTGAAGTGACTGTTGCTTCAGTTGTTGTGAAGGCAGTAGACAGGTAAAATTACATTAGTGTGTGGTCATTTGATAGTTCGAGATGCATTACTCTACCTTGTTTTTTTAATATTGAAAGAGCTGAACTTTGTATGACATGACACAGTTTTTCTGCAGGTTCACCAAGGAGGGTGGTAGCACTGTTGCGCAGTGCAGTGTTCTGGCTTGTTCTGTGGGTGGCTTTGGTCAGGAAGCTGGCAAGGGTTTGCTGATGTCTGCTGATGAGATACATATATATATATATGTATATATCATCAGCATGCAGGCTTTGGGGGTGTTACAGATCAGTGGCCTAATTCACAGTCTAATAAAGTTGGTGCTTACCTCCCCTACATGACCTGTGAATTTAGGTGTTGGACTCATGTCTCCCTGGGGAGCCGTAATAGGCACTGTAAATAATGGAGAGCAAATGGTATTTATGCCACATCTGAGACCCTGCTCTTGCAGGGCAGGCAGCATTGGCTTCCTTAGAGTAGTTTATCTATGGATTAATCGTGATGATCATTCTAAACACCGTAAGAAGTAGATCTGTACAAAACATAGAAAAATGTTCAGGTCCAGGCATTTCCAGGAGTTTATCATCTAAAGAGACAACACAGTACGCACTGGAGGGCTCCAGGGAAGGCTCTTAAAGCATCCATCTACCCTGTAGTCTTTCGTTATCCAGAACATGGGGCTGTAGTTTGGTATGGCACAGCAACAAATGTCAATTCTATTGCCTTCAAAATGATGAGGAGTGTAAATTTTTGGTTCAGATGCTGTCTAGGCAAACTTAACTTTGCCTTACTGTAGAGTCACCTCAGAGTAGGTCTTTCAAATGTATCTGCTGCATAAGAAATACACATAAAGAGGCCACTGAGTATTTCGGAACCATTCTGGTTTTATAAAATGTCTGCTTTGCTTTATGCTGTATATTTATGCAGCAATTAACTGTTAAAAATGAAATGTGAAGCTGCATATTTAATTTTTTACTTTGAAACCATGTAGAGGAAGACAGAAACAGCAAGCAGATTTTTCTAAGTGATAAACAATAAAAGTGAAAATTGTTGATACCTTTGGCAGTGGTTGATTCCTAGTCCATTACTATAAATGTCTTTAATTCCTTTACAGAAAGGAACGATTACACGTTTTCCAATCTCCTGCATATTTGCGCTCCTTATCATTATACCTGTAGAAAAATGTGTTTCAAGAGCCATACATATACAAACTGTGATTTATTTCTGTGCATACAATCAACTGTATGGCTTGCTGAGCGCTAACATTTGGACTGAAATTATAGAAGGTATACAATTTCACTTCTTTGTAAACTGAACGTAGATTTTGCTTGACACTTACGCCTTCACAAGATCCATAGTTCTTATGTGATGAGAAAATAAAGCTAACAATGACAGACACTGGTTCTGGGAACATCATTCCTTTGAAGGGCCAAAATCACCAGCTTTAATTTGAGTGCCAAAGTCTGTGGCTGGTACAATGTTTCAGCAATTTCAGCTTATGCAAGCAAAACTTCTATTATAACTGTATAATTCATATTCTATCCCCATATAACAACCCTTTAGTTAAGTGTAGGTTTGGTCCTGGACTTTCTTATACCCCTGTGAGAATAGATTATGCCCTTATTTTATAAGGCTCCAGGAGAGAAGGTGATATTCCATCTGACAGGGTTCAGTGGGTTTCCCTGCTTACAGAAGATGATGATTTTAATGCACCAGTCTCATCCATCATTACAAAATAGCTCACAGATATGCCAAAAAATCTTATGAAAAATAATCTGTGGTCTAGAAAATAAACTAACAAGTTTTGATGAAATCCATAAACCTTTTATATACTGTATTGAAGAGCAGACCAAAGCTTTCTGGTTGTGGGTGTGTTTTGCCCTCTAAAAATATACAGAGCTTGTCTCTGTAAAAGTGGAGAGGTAACCTTTCCAATGTTATCAAAATAATTAAGTTAATGTTGCTGTGATAATATTCATTTATACAGTGTTCTTATCGTGCATGCAGTTTCCATAGCTAATCTTTGCTTTTTCATGATAATATCCTAAAGGGGAATGTCTTGCTAGGCACTGAACACAGCTAGCTGTGAGGAAGGAGAAAAAGAGGAAGATGAACAGATCAGGATAGGGACGGGATATGCATACATGCTGTAGTGTGGTAATCCTCAGTGCCTTTCTCTGTGTAGCTGAACTGGGGAAAATTCAGTTGAACAGTGCAAGCCGTGGACATGACCAGCAAAAGCAGAGCTGTGCAGACCCATGGGTCTAACACCCTGTAGTAATTGCGACAGCTGAAAGGCTTTACAGTGGGCTGCAGAGCTGCTCAGCAGTCACTCCACTTCAAGATGAATGATTAGCTGCAGAATTTATTTCCCTTCAAATCTCTTCTGAATTCCCTAGACAAAGTTCCTTTATTTATTCTGGCTTTGTAGAAAAAGGGCTGTGCTTGTCCCTTTACTGATAATGATTTGCGTAGTAAAAGCATTGCTGTGTTTGGATATTGCCATGTGTATTCTTATATAGTTGTATAGCATTATTACTTGAGCAGTGATGGGGAACTTACTCTGTCCGCTTGCCAGCTAAGGAGCCAGTTAAACACAAACCAAAATGTTAGGAGCACAAGGGGAATGCTGATTAGTATCTTTGCTCTGTTCTTAGAGCAATTGCAGATTAATGTAGCATATGTAGTATTAATTATGTAATAAAAAAGGACCATAATATGGACTAACATTGTTCCATAAACTGAGGAAAGAGGGCTAACAAAATAGAAATAGAAAACAAAGTGCTCATTTACCTCCCTCTCTCTGAGAAATATCCTCTCATCTTCCATTTTCTCAGGTCCTTTGAGTGTTTTCTTGTTATGCCTTTCATCTTTACTGTACCTGAAACATTGCACCTGTATCAGTGTTTCTACCAGAAACAGCTATTGTGTTGTTAGCTAGGGAGTAGATGTTGCGCCCCTAGTTCATCTGGAGTGACCTGAATGTTTCTATATCTGCTGTAATAATGATAACGGGAACAGTCTCCAGGAAAAGAAGGTACCACTGTATTAGGCACAGAAGAAATGGAATTAACAGGAATGAGATAAAAATATCAAGAGGCCTTAGTGGATCACAGAACTGTGTGTGAACACTGCCAGGTATTGATTTAACAATTTTTTTTAGCTGGGCAAGCAGGGACTTGAAAATACTTGTTCTTGCTGAAGAGTAGGAAAGCGTGGGGTGCTCGTTCTCTTGAAATGCACACTGGAGTAGAGGCCAGCTCTATGACACCAATGGGTCTTTGATGTGCATAAGGACAGTCCTTAACCCCAGCAGCCTGGGAGAGAACACTGCTGTGCTGAGTGCTGCTTCTCCATAGGAACTGGCATAGGAGCTGCCTCTGTCAGTGACCTGGAGCAAGCCTGCCTGCCTTGGGCACGTGATGGAACAGTGCCTTTGCTGTGTTCACCAGCTAGCCCTTGTGCTGTTCATCCCTGTTGCAATAGGGGTTTTTCTTTTCTGTAAAAGCCACTAGGACGTCCTGGGTGTTTGTCTCGCTTTTTCGTTTTACAGGCTTTTCTGATTGTTGCATTTTTAAAAAAATCTGAATAGGAAGTATTCTTGAAATCTCTTCCAGTACATATCTGTGCTAGTGTCTCCAGCAAGATTTTGCTGCTAGCAAAGACAGCAGAAATGCCAATTATAATTTAACACTTAATTTCCAAAACCATTTCACAGCTTCTATTTGCAAGAAGCTCTTCTCACTGGGAAACTTCCAGGATGCTCTGATGTGCAGTATATAGGCAACTTTAGTGTTAGAATTTGCAGAATGCTAAAGAAGACAAAATTAGTGTATTGTGTCATTGCTTCCTGTGTGGTGGCAGCACTTGTAGCCTGATAGAAGTTAGGCTGACAGAGAAAAGCTGCTTTTGTATTTTATTGTCAGTGCAGAATGTGCCACTTTCCTCATCTTCTTTGCTAACATTAACTCTCAGGGATTGCTAGATGCCCAGTCTAGTTAATTGACTCACATTAATTAAATCAATTTCATGCTGAGGAAAGGAGCATGTACTTGAGGGCAGTGCTGTGTTTTAATATAGAGTGAAGTCTTTGGGAGATGAAGAGGAGAATAAGGACAGCAGTGCTCGTGGGGAGCTGCTTAACATGCAGGGGGTAGGAGTGGCAACATGGCATGGCAGGGTGCAGGTGTGAGCCGGAGTTGGAGCATAGAAGTTGTGTAGCTGGAATAAGCAAAAATGGAGTACCAGGGAAATGGAAAAAGGGTTTAAAGTGAGGGCTTTAGTGAGGGAAAGACGAGACTGGGGAAGGCACAAGATAGTATTTGGCAGAGACAAGTTTTATAGGAGGGATGAGGGTGAATAAATGTCATATTTTTCTGGCTTTGGAGAAATCAGAGATGTGAGCTCCCCATTGTAGATCAGAGGATAAAACTTCTAACATGCTCCATTTTTTTATGTCTTCTTCCTCCTTCTTTTTAAAGTTGCTGATAATGGCTTTCTTATCCCTTTGCATGAGCCTTTAAACTCAATAGTTTAATCTTGGGTTTTATGGAGGAGATACTTTGGTGGGGGAATTAGGAATTTTACTGAGGAAAGAGAAACCATCATAGGAATTATATTTTAATCTTGCTTAAATTCACAATATTTAAAGGAAAAATCAGAACTGAGCACTGGAATGTGCTGAAAAATATTTGGTACTAAGTCTCTGAGAACATATTGGAGGATTGTAAACTTAGCTAAAGTGCTACTCTTATTCCTGTGGCTCCTTCTCAGTCCATAACACGTTCTTGTGCTCTGCTCAGAGAAATTGCAGATCTGTGTTCTAGTCAAGGGATTATGCTTATGGGTAAAGGAAAATGCAGACATAGGGTTTACATGACCAGCACCTTGAATGCAATCTGCAAGGATGTTTTGCGCTGATGCAAGGCAGAACAGAGGATGTTGGAGAGATTAAGAGCCTTTATTGCAGGGTAAAGAGGCAGCTGTAAGGACACTTAACACTGCTACAGCTTCCTTGTGTCCGTCTTTAAATCAGCACCCAAAATTGCTGAGAAATTAAGCCTTTTGTGTTTTAGTGTAAAAGGTACTGTTAGGCAGGGAGGAGGCAGCACGTGCTGACAAAGAATTTGTAGTATTTGTTCTTTGCCCCCATAATTTTTCTGAATTTGGTAAGGTACACTGCTAGCACTGGCACTGAAATGAATGAGTTTTAGATAGCTTCATAATATTCATAACCACCTCATTTATAACTTATTTTTGGATTAAATGTTTAGCTGTTATTACTCAGAATTTTATAGACGGTTTAGTAATCAGATAATTATATTAGTTATACTATATTATGTTTTTATCAGAAAATGCTTTTTTCCCCCCCTCAAATTTGGTAATTTAATTCAAATTTACTCATTTAAATTACCTTGTGTCTACCCTTAAAAAACAAAAGGATAATGAAGTTTAGAGACAAGATGGCCGAAGAGGTACAGCTGTTTTCTAACAGAATATGCAGGCTGTCATCTTAAGGCAGACCCACAGTGCAGAGGCACACATGAGCTCTTTTATGCTAGGGCTGCTGCTACAGCAATGAATCTTTTTTTTATGTATGGAACTTTGTGTTGTTGTAACATTGGTAAGGGCATTATGTTTTACATAAGTCTCCTGGAAAATGTAAATATTTTCCCTTTCTCTGCTCTAGGATTTTCTTATTGCCAAAAATTATTCCAAATATTCTTGCAAAATCCAGAAGAAATTAGGACTATGGCAGAGTAAGGCAAAACCACAAAATCTGCATCTTTAATACATTGCTGTTAAACATGTTAATTGCTGTTATGACTATAGATGAATTATATTGTCAATTATTGTTTTAAAATACAGGCCTCTAAAATCCTGTACTGACATTGAAGATACTTTATATCTTTGTATTTAAGTCCTCATAGAGAAATCCATGATCTGTACATTGCTCTTAGAAGCAGATATCAACCTTTCATTTAGAGTGTACCAATATGATTGCCTTTTTAATATGTTTCTAAATGAAAGCATATATAACAGAAAAATATATAAAATTAGCAGCTGTATGGAGGCACACCTGCAAATAAAGAAGCTTAAAATCAGAAACAAGTCATCCTAGATGTGCTAGCCTCTTTCAAGACTAGAATATAATCTTCCTAGTCACGCTCATGCAATTTTAAATATTTCTCTAAACTATAAAGATTATTCATGGTTTCATTCATGTGTGCAGCTAAGTATAATTTGTGTTCAAAATTATAATAGGTTCACAATTCCAAATAACTTCCAAATCCTGGAGTTTTCCCTCTGAAATACATACTACCCTGTATTCAAGTGCCCATCCAATCAAAGCCTCAGACAAAGCAGATAAATTTTAGTAGTTAAGAGGCAAAGAATGCTCTACAAATTGATTTCTGTTCATCCATGAGACATCTTCTAAGGTTGAAATACCCTTCAAAATCTGACACCTCTGGTGTGAAGCCCATTTAGAGCCACTAGGTGGTGAAGCCATTATCTGTCTGGCAGCACCTATCATGACCTGATCCTGCTGTGTTGTTCTGGATGGTAGGTTGGTCTGACTGAAAAATGTAATCACCTCCATAGTTGGGGCATTAGGGAGAAAGAAGAGAAGTGCTGATACAAAAAGCTGAGGGGGTTTTGAGAGTGTTTGGCTCCAATGGTAACAAGAAGACCAATAACTTCTGGGTACTAATGTGTGCCTCACTTGGAATTTTGTTACCTGCTTACACAATACTGTGTGTGTGTTATATTGTACCCTACCTTCACTATAGCTGGACTTTTGAGTGAAAAAATTACCATCTGTATTACAGCCAGATAGAGCTCCCTAAAGATGATGCTGGAACACTGTCTTTAATTCACAGTCTGTCAAAGTCCACCAAAATTTTGTAAAGGAGCATAAAACTCCTCTTCCCAGTATAGTGTAGAAAAACCTTAGAATAAGCATTTCCACAACCTTTTATTTCAAATCTTTTTCTGGTTGTTCATGTAGTCAGTGTTATAAATTTCTTTTTTTTTCCCTTTTTTTTTTTCCGTAGCTTACCTTTTAATGGTTGACCAGTCTGTTAGTCTTGGGTGAGGGCAGAAGCCCTGTAACCCCAGAATCCCGATGTCAGCACCATTTCCTTTCCTCATTTTGCTTAAACCCAGCAAACTGTGAATCTTAAAATTAATGTGGTGTGTGTCACTCTGCCCTGCTGTTTCATTTCTACCCAGCATACAGTGTTGCAGTCAAAAATTGTTTATCTGCAGGATTTTTGTCTAATTCAGACATGAGGAAGCCTTCTCCTGTTTATACAGCTGATGTACTGTCCTTTCTGGTTTCAAGTTGGCTGACTGCAACTTGTTCCTCGATGAAAAAGTCTGATGTCTGCTTTTTCATCACCTAATTCAGCTTAATCAGTTACCTTTGCCAGTGTTTCTCGTGTGTTTGCCACTGTTGTTTGAATTAAACTCCTTGTTCTCACTCTGAACTCAGGAATTAAGGTCACACTGGGCATAGGCAGGTAACCAGTGATTACCTCAAGCTGTGTTCAAGGGGTCTCAGTTATTTCAAATTGTTCTTTTTTATCCATTTTTCATTTCTATTTGTTTGCTACAAAGTTAGTGAAATCTTCCCTTTCTATCTGCCACTTTCCATGCTCGCAGGGTACAAGGAATCCCTTGACACTCTGTCTCAGTATAAGTGTAATAATTGTGAAAGAGGGAATAACATCTTCTGTTGTGTTATGCCTCTGGGCACAGCCTACAATCACTTTACTGGCATGTATTAAATCTAATGAAATCTCTGTGTTCTTCAGTCTTGTGAGAATGATATTCACAACATGAATATATTGTCAGCTCCTTATCCATTAAGCAGAACTAACACTCTTGTAGAATTGCACTTAATAAAAATGTGTTATTTCCTGTGATACTCACATGAGCTTCCCCTGGAAGCTGAATTACTCCTTACTGAATGAGATACTATACTATATAATAACCTGGGAAAATCTCTATGATGCTTTTAAATTATCTTTCCCACCACAATCTTTCTAGAAAGTATGGCTTACAAAATTGTATCCTGCTGAGTTCTGCTCCTTGTATAATCTTTTTCTGTAGTAGGAAGCTCTGAAGCTGTTCTGCTGCTCAACAGCTTTCACTTATTTTCCATTGACCACCTTACATTTACTTGTGCTCTCAGCCTGGAATTAAATGCTTCCAGCCTCATGATTTTATAGATTAGTTGAATACATTTTCAGGTTTTCCATTAACAATTTATCTTTGAACCTTCACTATCTTAATGTTCAAAATTCAGTGAAAACAAAGTCTTTCTTTTGGCTTGTGTTGTGGTTTGACCTCAGCCAGCATCTAAGCTATCTATGCAGCCACTCACTCACTCCCTGCATTGGGATGGGGGTGAGAATTGGAGAAGTGAGAAAACTCACTGCTTGAGACAAAACCAGCTTTAAAGGGAAGGCAAAAGCTGTGTGCACAAGCAGAGCAAAACAAGGATCTTAGTCACCACTTTCTATGGGCAGGGAGCTTTTCAACAATCCCCAGGAAAACCAGACTGCATCATGCTTAAGATTGGGAAGACAAATGCTGTGACGTCCCCTCTTCCTCCTTCTTCCCCCAGCTTTATATACTGAGCATGAATTCACATGGTATGGAGGATTCCTTGGCTCACCTGGGGTCTGTAGTCCCAGCTCTGTCTTCTCCCAGCTTCTTGTACACCCCAAGCCTCCTTGCTTGTAGGGTGGGGTGAGACGCAGGAAAGGCCTTGGTGCTGTGTAAGTGCTGCTCAGCAATAGCTAAAATATCCCTTTGTTAGCAAAACTGTTTTCAGCAACAGTCAAAAAAATAGCCCCATACCAGCTACTATGAAGTAGTAGCCCAAACCTTACTAATCTTGCTAACAGAAACTGTCCTTGTCTTGGCAAGAAAAGTGAGAGAGCTCTACTATCTGCCTTCTATACTGATTTAATATCCAAATATCACACAATCCTTTACTTTGTTCATTATCAACATTCTGTGCCTTTTACTTTATAATAAGTATTAAGGTCATTAGCCAGAAACATCTGCAGCCATCCATCTAAATGCTTCTTTACTCGCCACTATTTGTGTATGTCTCTGGAGGTCAGCCAGGTATTCAACTGAAGTAAAAATACAAATCTTTAAATCTTAGTTTTGTTCTGTAAGATTTACAGGCTTTCAAAAGGTCAGGTTTTCTCATTACTTTGCCTTTGTGTTTTTTTGTGTCTGAAATCCAAGTAGATCAGTTCATGCAAATGACTCATAGCAATGTATTATTCCCTTGATAAGAAATGCTAATGTCAGCATCCCAACCTGTTCAGGGAATCACCAGTGTTTGCAAGCGCCACACTGGGAAAGTGTTCCTTTCTCAGACTCAGTGCTGCTCAGCTGAGCATGCATGTTTACGTACAAGACTTCAGCATTTCCATCTGGAGAGAGCTGAGAATGGGAAACCAGTGCCAAGGAGTCCTTGCTCTCTGTTTTTCATCTTCACCGACTCTGGATGTACCAGGTTGTTATCTTTAACTGAAGAGACAGAATTGGCATTTTGGGTATTAAGTTCTGGTGGTTAAAATAAAGAGTTAAGCGTCTTAACCAGTCAGTTTTACTCTTGGATTTTCTTTTTTATGCTTTCTACTCTTAAACTATTTTTATGCCAAACTTTATCTCTGCGTTAAATAACTTTAATCATATCACTCAGTGATATGAGGTCTTACATTGTTATGTTCTCAAAATACTTCACAAAGATTAATAAGTGTTACCAATGAACAAGAAATGGATTCCCATCCCACAGAAATTTTCAACATATCAAAACATTTCCCTGCACTGAATCAAGACAAAAATCAAAGCAAAAATTGGGGGAAAATTGGTTTATAACATTCATTTCAGTTCTGTAATTTAACTACCTTACATTTCAGTTTCAGTAATTTTAACTTCTCCCTGCAATTTTTTGAAGCAGCAGACTGAAAGCTCTTATTTAAAACAGTAGTTGTAAAATTTTGCAACAGTGCCTTTTTAAAATACTGTATTTGAAAATCTGTGCCAAAGCCTTCATTTTCTTACAAGCACCTTGGTTTTGAAAGTTGTCTTTTTTCACTTAGAAATGAAAAAGTTTCATAGGGAAACCCGTGTGTAATTATGGAAGGTCTCTTTGTCAACACTGAGTGGCTGGAGAGGCCTGTTTAGTTGCTTGCATGTGTGTCTGGTGCCATTCAAGGTGCCATCAGGCATCTTACTTTGCCTTGTGCTGTGGCTACACAGGTGAGACAATCCTTATGGTCTTACAGACCATAACAGATGTCTCAAATACCCTACAACAGCTCATTTGCCATCACCTTGAACAACTGAATTTATGCCAGAGAAACTGAGTCATGGAAGAGTGATGGTTGGGATTTCACCAGTGCCAGCTGAGGGGTACATGATTTCTGTTCTTCAAGCCTCAGACAATTCACAATTCCATTTTTCAGCCTACTGAGATATTTGAAAGTACATACAGCTTTTGGTGTTAAGCTTTCCTGAAAGTAATTCTGTAGAAGCTTTACTTTGGGAGAGATTAGGGAAAAAATCAGATGGCAAATCATTTGCCTGAATTGACTTGATTGATTTTGTGTGATGCCACTGAATATAGAGCCTATATATCCTCCTTTGATATCATGTTCTACTTACAGTGAAACTTGTTTTCCTGTGCTCTGATACAGAGCAGAAGGCTTTATCTCCTAAAGTCTCTTCCCACCTAAATAATTCTATGAGTCAAGTCTATGATTGCCACTACACTTTAAATTAATTATCCTTATTGTATTCTGCTAAGAGGCAAATCACTTAATTTGCTTTTGTGCAAAGCCTTTTAATTTTGTCCCTTATTCTTCTGTTTTTAGATGTACTAAAAAAAAGTAATTTTTTTTCTTAAATCTGTACATTGTTCTATTCTTCTGCTTTGCCATAGTTCTCCTTTCTCCTTTGATTTCCTGGCTAAGTATATAATCAAAGACTATTAATAGATGTCTTCTAAATCCAGATGTATGTAGCTTATTGTAATTTAACTGGGTTTTTATGTGGTTTTTGAGGTCCAGCTTCCCCCTTAAATATTCCTAAAGAAATTAATCTCTTCCAGGATAAGAGAGAAGAACTGTTTGGAAATATAAGCAAAAAGTTAAAATTTAGATGGTTCAATTTCTTGGTGGGAGGTCATACATAGCCCATGCGATTCTTGACAAACCTGCACTGAATTTTTTTCCTATTCAGCCATGAGATAAAGAGTGGGGAAGAATTATGTGTCAAGAGTTTTCTGGTAATAATAGTTTTGTGAGTGTATTACTTACCAAGATGACAGAAGTATTCGTTAGTGCTAGTTGACATGGTAGTAAAAAGACAGATGGAGTTTAATGTTGATAATGAGGTGATACATGTGGGGAAAGCAGTTCTAACTCAGATACTCAGTGGTGGGTTCTGAAGAAACTATTTTCTCTCAGGAAAGAGATCTTGGACCTGTGGTAGGTAATGTTCTGTAAACATCAGCTCACTGTCCAGACATGGTCAAGCAAGTGAATAGAACAGTAGGGATTAGTAGAAAAGGAGCATTTTAAAAAGTCTAAAGAGTGTGGAAGAGAAAAGAATTAATGCCACTTTTAATCCCTGGTAGATATGCCTTCAAAGCACTGAAGCAAGACTTTGTTTTCTAACCTGAAATAGTAGGTAGAAAAAATACAGAGGTGGACAATAAGAAGGGCTAAGTACAGTTTCAGTGTAAAGAACAGCAGGACAGATTAGAAATCTTTAACCCAGACGTCTTTAAAATCAGGATAAAAGAGGAGAGTGGTTGTTCGCTTTCTCTGCCATTCAAATGTAGGTAAGCTGAATTCTACCGTGGTACTTTAGTTACAGCTGTTCTGTCACTTTATGTGAAGCAGTCACATTGCTTATATATACTCCTTATAGCACAGAATAATAAACCTCTGAATATTGAGCAGATGCCTTAATTGTTCTGTGAGTAGTGACTAGGAATAGCTTAACTTCCTTGTTTAGTTTTGAGTCCAGGGGAGAAGGGAGATATGCCACTGGAAGAATGTGGTGTTCACTGCCAGGAGTGTCTGAAAACTTGGTACATTATGATTACTGGGAAGA
Organism: Cettia cetti; assembly: GCA_013401135.1. NCBI lineage: Eukaryota > Metazoa > Chordata > Aves > Passeriformes > Sylviidae > Cettia > Cettia cetti. The sequence goes on along the minus strand of VZUI01042171.1, from coordinate 22,087 downwards.
TGAATCTTGAAAACGTGTGGATTTACATGCCAGCACAAACATTTCACACTCATTAATGTGAAAAAGTAGTTAAAAAGTTGTGCAAAATCTGAAATACCAGGAACCCTACCTTTTTGTTTTTAATTTCCTGAGATCTTCATCTTGTAAGCAGTGGAAATAAACTACTGCCGTTTTTCTGGCTTTGCATAGTTCTTGGCAAAGAAGCCACTGAAAACCCAATGTTACTAAAATATTACTGTTTATCAGAGGCAAAAGTGTGAGGCATCATGTTTGTTTAATGTTTTATGGGCTCAGGATTTGCCCACAAAGGGATCTCAGTTCTTTTTTGCTGAAAATCAAGACGTACCCAAGTAACCATCACAAATATGATAATTTTCCGAGTGAGATAAAGTGTAATGATACTACCTATCTAGTCATTATGTAATGCCCAAGACAAAAAAAAAAATCTTGATAATCCACACAGAGCATAATTAATTTGCTTCTAGTATTGCATTAGCTAGCATCTAGTATTGCATGTACCTTGGCTGATGCAAGATTCTGATACTTTGTGAAAAAAGTCTTTCTGATTAATCTTTAAGCTGAATGAACATGGCTTCAGTATCCTGCATTGATATGGTGCTACAAAAAAATCCACCAATGCATTCCCTTTAATTGTGCATTATCCTGTCAACCTAAGTTTAACTATTGCACATTAGCAGTTTCTCACTTGTAAATCAGCAATAAAAGGTTTATTTATATTACCTTTCAACAAGATTCCCCTTTCCTTACATTTTTTGAAGATTGAACAATGTTATGTTCTGCACAGTTCATGTTAACATGTCTGTTCTAGTTTTAGGTGTCTCTCCTCCTCAGCTTCAGAGATTTTTTTTTTTTTAATTCCTGAAATAGCTCTTAGTTTTTCCACAGTAAGAGATTTGCCTTTAGCTCCCTGTCAAAGTGATCAGGTTTGATTGTGGAGGGACATTATGTGGGACACCTCTGCAGCTGAGCAGCATCTCAGGCAGACTGAACACACAGTTCATTAGCACCATTTCACCCAGGGGCTGAGTGTGCTATCTGTACAGGCATCTGAGTCCTGCAGACATAATCTTGACAGTAAGAGGACTAAATGGGTTGTTTCAAGTCTTGCAGCCCTGGTCACTGGGCCCTCAAGGCTAGATACTTATTGTCACTAGAACTGGTTTGTCACAGCAGGCAGCAGATGGCCAGGTGGAACAGGAAGCTTTTTTCCCCAATTGGATACATACCGAGAGCACACTGGTGGTGCTCCTAACATATAAAGAATAAATAAAAGGTCTGCACTACTCTCAGACAAAGCAGGAGAAAAGCAGGACAGTTGGCCCCCTTTTTCCTCTTTGATCTGTAAAGTAGAAGACTCCTGATAGAAAGTGCAAGAAAAGTTTGCTTCTTTCTAGTCACACCTAGAGAACACAGTCCCTACAGATCATTCAGAGACAATGAATGGAAGATGCCTTTTTGGAGGGTGAGCCAGGTGTGTCTCCCTCACATACACAGAAGTTAGGTACAGCTTCTTCTGCAACAGCAGCAGAAGTTTCTCTGAGAATGAAGAGGAATGGAAAGAGAAAACAGATAAACAGAGAAAACAGCAGCAGTAAAGTAGGAAAAATGTATTTTTTTTTCTAGATGTCTACTAGAAGGACACCTATAGTTCCTCTGGGAAACCACTAACAAAGAGGGTGAGATTTGGGGGTTCTGGAAAGCGCAAAGAGTGTCAGGAGGTCTCTTATATTGGGGCGATAAAAGTTAAATTTGCCCGTACAAATATTCCCAACTAAATCCCACATGTTTTCTGGTGGGTAGACTTTCTGACACTTTTTCTGCAGCTAGATCACCTTTTATAGACAGATCTGTCTTTACTTCAATAGGGTTTACCTTAACTGCAGGAAATATAAAATATTATAAGGCAGTATAAAATTCTCTGTATAGATATTACAGTGTACAGAATACCTTTCTGTGAAGTTCCTTCTCAAAATAACAGGTGTCCATGTATATGTTCATACATGAATATAAGTGGGTGTGTATATGTGTGCTTAAATCAGCTACACAAGTAGCTCACAGTATCTTTTATTTTGCAGTTTAGCTTTTTCAGTTGGAGTTGTAGTATCATAAAAACACCATGCAAATGCAGGTTTTTTCAGATAGCAATGTTCCCGTTCTTTCAAATAATGTAGAAGCTCTATGCTAAATTTTGCCTTATTTTTCTCAGTCATAGTTTGCTAGAATCTTTGTCATTCTGGAGAGCCAAGTATTTAGAACTGGGTATGTTTCTAAAGGTGATGTATTTCCTAGGAGGTTTTTATGGACAGACCCTATAACACTGGTGAGTGTCTAGTAAGGTATAAGGTATTTAGAGGAGTAGTGAATGTAATTCGCTGTATCACTTCACAGCATCTCCTGACTGCCCTCACCTATTGAACCCAGGAGTTATGGCTGCTGTAGCTAAAGCAGCAGGACACAGTACACACTTGCATCTCATTACTCCAGTTCACAGTCCAGAATATTAGTTAAGCCAGAAATGAAGGTAACTTTGTGTGAAGACCCCAGTTTGGGAACTGGAGAAGCTAATGCACCAACAGACATCCTTTTCTGCTGGCTGTGCTGTGGTGTGTGATATGTCCAGCACAAGGAGTGGGCAGATTGATAAAGCCATTAGAATCTTTAAATGACATAGCTTAATTATCCAAGAAGTGTCTGCCAGAGCATGTGCTTATGTGGAGCTTATCTTCAGTGCAGGAGTAGAACTGATTATTTTCTCAGTGTGTCATGGTACCACTGAGAACCTAAAATCACATGGAAACTTTTTTCTTCTTTCGTATGGCAGTAAATGCCATGTTTTATTTCTAATGTCACTCATTGCTCTTTCAGCTGTGTGGTTGTCCAAGTATCTCCCCATCTTTGCTGAATCAAGCTGCTGTATGGACCAAGTGTTTCCCTGCACATGATTCTTTTCTAAGCAGTGCATATTCCTGTGTGTGTTGGGGGCTCTTTGCAAATGGATGGGGAGCTGTGAGCCACGTGTAGTGGCAGGGCAGGGCTCTGTCCCTCCCCCAGCCTTCAAGTCATGCCAGCAAGGCAACCCTTGGAAGCCAGCTCTTGTTGACTGTGGCTGTGGAACATTTGGGTGGTGTTTGTAAATTCAATGGAGCAGGCTTCTGCATAAGTGGAAAGGAGCAAACCTAATCTTTTCTTCAGTTCCGTGGGCTAGTTTTGCAATGCTGTGTACTAGCAGGAGAGAACTGGCCCACACTCATCTTCGCACCACTTCAATGCAATCGGTCTAAAATGATATTCGTACTTGGTATGAAAGTGGTACTATATGGTGATATCTGGGTTGGGGCCAGTCTCTTGCCATGCTGCCTTGCTTAACTGCACACATACTCCTATTGACCACCTACCTAAGGACCACCTGTAAGGCACCTAAGGCAAAGGGACCACCTGTACCATTACTGAGTGGTTCCCCTTTATGATTTCAAGATTACATGGCAGGCTTGTGAGGGAAATGTCTACTTTTTCACTGACTGGTGAAATGCTACTTTTGAGAGTTAAGAAGTAGAGGTGATATGAAGGCATAAAGAAAATAATCCTTTCCATCTGTCCCTAAAAATATTCACTTCATACAGTCAATTTCTGTTTATTGAGATAAAGATGTTATTTACAACATTTAATTCAAATGAGAAACAATTTGTAATACCCTATAGGGAAGATGGAGTCTGATTATACCAGTCTATCACCAAACCCACATGTGGTGTGTTTTGTCCCGTTTGCATATGCATAGGTGGCCATAAATGGTGCCAAGAAGTGGAGATCTGTCCCATTCATTTTGTTTTTAGAAACCAGCAGCAGTGAAAGCCCATTGTAACTTTTAAAGAAGTTGCTAGAAGAGTATGGTATTTTTAAACTTTGAAGTCCCTATAAATCAAAGCATGTCTTATGTGGAGGTTTTTTTCTAAGTAAATGTAAAGTGTACTTCTTTTTATGAGAAATCATTATTTCCTCTTTTGTGAAGCATTTGCTTAAACTAGGACAAGCTTTGTTAAAAACTCCTAATATGATGATAATGTGAAAAAAAGTGAAAAAAATGTAAAATAATGTAAAACATAATTTAGGTTTGGAGGGTTTTTTTATAAATTCTTTTTCTTTGTTTTATTGCTAATGCAAATGCGTTTCCAAATCAAAGTAACTTGTTAGAATCCACAGATCTTTACGCTGCTACTGAGATGTGTTTTAATTTCTTTGACATGATCCCTGATTGCTGTGAGAAGAATCAGTTCAGTATTTTTGTTCTTAGATTCCCCCTCCTTTGTCTTGCAGCTACTTGTGGCAGATTCCATTAACAATTGCAGTAGGAAATACGAGCCACATCTCATCAGAGGCAATTATATGGGTGTCTAACAAATCAGGTAAAAATAAACTTTCCTCCCAGTGGAATCTCATAAAGCATACTTGTGTTTTCCTCAAATGTATCTTTGGAATTGATCCTAGATAATTGTTTAGTTGCTCTGCACCCAATTTTAACTGCTTAAAATGAATTGCAAGAAAAGCAGAGCTGGGAAGGGAGGGAGGAGGAATGAAGGATGAGCAACAATGTAGATTTATAATATTGCAGAATTTAGACGTGCAATGTAAAGCTTTTACAAAGAAATGTAAAGTGCTAAGTATTTTATATTTGGCAACACATATCAAATCATTGATGAATGCAATTCACTTTATTGATTGGTGAAAGTTAAATGTAATATTGTATAACGAAGCAGATATGACGATTATGATTTAGTACATTCAGAATTCTAGCATTTTTAACTCAGTCCATTGTCTGAACCAGGCCTAAGAAATTGTTGCTGTCATTAAAATTGTCCTTTTTGATCTGTCAGAAGTATTTGTTCTCTCTATTGGATAAACATATGCTGGACCTCAAAAGTGCGTTGTTCTGCTTACTACTTATTTTCTTCCTCCTCAGTTCCTGCATGATCATAACAGCAATAGCTATTGTTTGGAGGAGAGTGAGTGCTATATACTAGTGGCTTTTCATCACCTAAGAAACTAAGCCCACCATAGAAATTTCTTTAAATACTTACCTATTTCCTTAGCACTTCATGCTACATTGTCTGACAGTTTTTGAATAGAATTGAAGAGAGTGAGGGAAGGCACATGGGGACTTGATTAGAATTATTATATAGAAGGGAAAAAGAAGGATGCCTGCATCCCCTTGGCATGTGGGCTGTAAAGGGAGAGCTGACCCTTTCTTGTATAATTAGGAAGGTATAGGGATTTCCCTCTAATGGAAAATTAATTGGAGAGAGGAGTGTCAAACCTGTGTGAGATGTTTTTTTCTCTTTTGTAAGTTACTAAAATATATTAGTCATACAGAGCTTAGCAGCCAGAAGGACTGGAAATGAATGGTGTATGGTCAGTAGAAATCTTAGTACCCCAACTTCCTAGTGGAACTAAGTATGTGTTTCTTTACCTAGATTGTTTGCAGCTTATGAGAAAGTAATATGCTTTATGCTGGTCCCATGATAGAATGATCTAGAAATGTGCCTGCAGCCAGAGCAATTTTCATACCTGGGAAACCTACTCTTATCAAAGCATACAGGTTCTGCCTCATTTTTCAGAAACTTACTGCTTTGTCCATACTTTTTAACATTAACTCTTCCCAAATATTTCAAGACCCTTTGCACTCTCAGAGTCTGCCTTAATGACCTGCTCTCTTTTGTCCTTTAAGGCTTGATTGAACTCTCATTGAAATTATTAGAAAGGTTCTCACTGACTTCAGAACGAGTTGATCATCCCATCTCATTAGGTTGCAAATGCATGCCTCCCTCCCTTCACTCCCACCTTCAAAGTTCAGTATGTTACTATTATCTACATAGGTGCTTCCTCATTGCCTTTTACTTGCAGAGTGCCGTGGAGGAACAAGTCCATAAAACTGCTACCCACTCTTTTAAGATCTACTGCTTCTATTGGAATGCCTTCAAGAAATCAACAAATTAATGATGGCCAGTGTGAGCAATTATTTTGGGCTGGCTGCTATATAGAAATTAAAGAGGAACCTTTCCGAGTCATCAGTCTCACGTGTAGCAAATCAATGACACTGTGATCTATTGTCGTTATCCTTGTTCTTCCTCATTACTTTCACTCACTTGCTGTGCCTCATTGAAAATGAGACTGTAAACTTACGACTACAGCAAGAACGTCCTCTTGCTTCTACTTTCTGTGGTCTAGCTCAGATGAAGAATTCCTCAACATAGAAATGTCAGTAAGAACATGCCTGAATCTATACTCAAAGTATGACTGATTCTACATGCTGCTATGTGTTGAGGCTGGTATACATGGTTTTGTGATATTCCTGAGAGTTTTTCCTGCATCTGGTATATTTGTTTCATGAGGGTGAGGTAGGAATTCTGAGACTCCAAAGGACAATTTCCAGGTTTGATTCTTGTGGACTGAAAGAATCTTGAAGACTTTCTGTTGTATAGAGGACAGTTTCAGTATTGTTGTGATGGGTAATCTTGGAAAAAGTCTGCAAGCTGGAGGTGAAACAAACTGCTCCAGAGGATATTTGGAAGATTGGAAGTGGTCACTTTGTTCTTCAAGTGAGTGTTATTAACTGCAGATCCTCAAATCAACTTTGGAGTAAATGCTGTTCATGAGGATGGTTTCTATGTGCTTTTTAGGAAAGAACAGGCAGTTCCTTCTTGTTGAACAAACTGCTGTGCTGAAGGAGCTTCCAGTGTGACTGGAGGAGTGGATAGGAGCTAATGAACAGGTCTCTGTTGCTTGTCATTGTGGTGTGCTGACCCTGACTGGACACCAGGCACCCACCACAGTCACTCTATCACTCCCCTCTGAAACTGGGCAGGGGAAAGAGAATATAACAAAGTGTTCATGGGTCTCAGATAAGGTCTGAGTTAGACATTCCCTCACCACGTACTGTCTCAGCAAAACACTCAAAATGGGAGCAGGATAATGAAAAATAAAACCAGATCTTTAAAATGCCTTCCCCTCCCTCCCCACCCCTCCCTGTTTCCCAGCTCTGCCTCCTCTCCCCCAATGGTGCAGGGAGAAAGGAATGGGGGTTATGGTCAGTTCATTGCATGTTGTTCCTCCCACTGCTCCGGGAGAGGAGTCTTTCCCCAGTTCCAGCGTGGGGTCCCTCCCTCAAGTTCACAGCCTTCTCTCAGGCATTCACCTGCTCTGATGTGGTCTCCTCCATGGGCATCTCTGCATGGGATCTCTGCATCCCTGTGGATCTCCATGGGCTGCAGGGTCACAGCTGCCTCACCATGGGCTGCACCACTGGCTGGAGAGGAATCTCAGCTCTGGTGCCTGGAGCACATCCTGTCCCTTCTTCTGCACTGACCTTGGTGCCTGCAACATTGTTCCTCTCACATGTTCTCATCCTGCCCTTCTCTGGCCACAATTACATCTGAGCAATAACTTTTTTCTTCCTTCTTCTTCTCAAATATGTTATCACAGAGGCATTACTACCAATTCCGATTGGCCCAGCCTTGGCCAGCAGCATGTCGGTTTTGGACCCAGCTAGTGTTGGCTCTGCTGGACACAGGAAAAGCTTCTGGCAGTTTCTCACAGAATCCATTTCTCTACCCTCCCCTCTGCTACCAATCCTGGCCATGCAAGCCCAACAGTCATTACTACTGATCACACACCTAATTTCAGCTGCCAATAGGGAAAAGGGTTCAAGTTGATGACTACCACTGTGATATCATCTTGGCGTATCACTTAAATCTTCCAATAAAATTAACCTTGTCAGTGGGTTATCTGAGAGAAATGAAACCACAGCAGTTTTGAAATAGCTACATATAGAAATACATCAAAAAATGTTCCTTTGTTTTTGGTGGTATTTCAGATAACAATATCCATCAGGAGATGCCTTGCCCTAGCTCACCAAGAATGGTTATTTGCTGATGTAAGAGTCCTTTCTTTCATGTAACTCCAGGAAGATAAAAGAGAGAATTGTTGATTTTTGCATCCTCTCTGCTACCCTGTCTGTGACCTCATCAAGGTGTTGTAGGATAGCAGTTGATATTTTCATGAACAATGGATATGAGGCTGTTCTCCAGCTTTGTGAGAGCAGCATGAATTTGGTATGATTGAGTTGCTGCTCTGTCCTCATTTTGTCTGTACCTGGCTACATGCCAGAGATAGTGAGCATGCAGATCACTGATTGTTCAATATGCTGAGCAGGATCAGTTCAGGTAACTGCATGTCACCACAATTGCTGGCAACAGTGCTAGATCTGTCCATTCTTCACAGCACTGAAGTGAAGGAGCACACTTGAAATTACAGCTACACAGTGTCTTTTTGAATTGTAATTCCTTGTCCTTTGCAGGGAGGACAATGCCAGGTCTTGGCAACTTATTTGACAAGGTGCATAATATCCAAGATGTTTCAAATCTAATATAGTTCTTCCCACCTGTTTGCTGAAGGTATGTAAGCATAGTTTTGAAAGGTTTTCATTTTGCAAGTGCTTCTCCCGGTCTCTCTTCTCCTTAACCAGTGAAGCCATAGCATTTATGTAATGGTATTTCTACTCATCAGTTCATTTGCCAGCCAGGTGATGGTCCTTTCACTGGGTTCAGTTTGTCTGGTACATGAAATGGAGCTGTCTCATTTGCTCTCAGAGTGCTGCACTAATATAATAGGTCACCATCACTTTTTCCCTGTTCACTCCCCATGGCCATGAATGAGGCTGTTCTGCTTCAAGTGACTGTAAACCAAAGGAAGCATCTTGTGCCAAACCTTCCTATCCATGCCAAGGTCAGAAACATAATGCGAAAATGGCTGCAGTGCTCTTTGTGCCTCAGTCTTGCAGGTCTGCTGAATGATAAATTTTGCTGGCATTGTGGAAATCATTGGTGTAACAAAGTTCTGCTCTGTCATATTCCAGGGCTTTTTCTGTTTCTCCTAGATAAGTTGCCTCTTTTGTGGTTGCTGTAATGATCTGTGAACATGTATCCACAGTATTTTGGAATCAGCCCAAAATCAGTAGTGGGTAGAAAGCCAAGAACGAGCTTTGAACCCATTCCATCCCTATGATTCCTAAGCAGGGCTTATGAGAATGTGTTGGTAATAGCTGATGTAGGTGCACTAGGGGTGGAAGCACAGGCTTACCTGTCCATGTTTCTGCCAATCCAGAACTGACCTTCACCTCAAGTTAGGAGGTTTAGCTGTCATCCATTTCCAATAGGTGAGCAGGGCTTTGGAAAAAGGCATACTTGCTGTTCCCTGGGGATCACTGCTCTGGTGCTCAGTCTCCAAGTAGGAGACATCTCCATGCAACTCAGCAAGTGCTGCTGAACTGGCTGGCACAGCTTTAGTCTGCCTCCCTGCCCTTTCCGTCCCCACCTCCTGTTCATTAGCTGAGCTGTTATGTTCCAGGGAAATACTCCTTTGATAGACCTCCCTACCTCAGTTAAAGTGACTACTGTTCAGATGGCTCCTCATATCTTCTCAGGATTGGCACGAGATGGGGGAAAGAAAGTTCAACAGGGCAATTCCCTTCCAACAGCAATTCCCAATTTACTCTGCCACCTCCTACTAGATAATCTCTACTTTAAGCCACTCAACAGTCAGATTCTCCTTCAGGAGGTGTTTTGTAAAAGACAGATGCATCTGAGATAGGGTTTACTGGCCGCCCACTGGGGAGCAGAGCATTAGTTCCAGCTTTAGAAAAATACCAGTTCTTTTCTTTTCTGAAACTCAGCTGCTGAGCTCTACCTTTGCTGCTTCCAGACACTGCTCTTTCATCTTTCAAAAGTAGGAAGAGGGGAAGCACTGTGAAGAAAGATCAATATACAGGGCCTGCATTGAGCTTCAGCCAGCCATAGTGAGGACCAGGGATTCAGAACTTGCAATCCTGTGTGTTTTGACAGAATGAGTGAGAATCATTCCCCTTATTCTAACAGTTGAGTGAAGATCCTTGTAGAAGACTGCTGCTTACATTGTGTAGCACCGTAGACATTAGCAGTTCCATCATATAGGGATATTAATGCATGGAAGGGTAATCTGAAGAAAGAATTACGTGAGATGGAACATGATTGTATTTCCTGATGTGCTCCATTTATTGTGCTAATCTCTATACCAAAATATTTTATTTCAGCATGGAGCTATGACAACATGGCAAGTAAGATAGAACTATTTCTTCTGGTTTGCCTTCTCCCTGTATGAAAAATTTTTGCAGGAAGATTTGCAGAATTTAGTTAAAGCCAGTATAAATTATATAAATTATTGTGGAATTCCTGATGTAACACTTTTTTGTCAGAAAAAATTTGCTTGCTTGTTGTTGTCAAGAAATTGTGCTACGCTTGTGCAGTTATTGTTGTGACAAAATGGAGTCAATTCCCCCAGTAGGGATTCTACTAGCAAAAACCAATTTTTACTGTGCTAGGGTTTGTATAAAGTGAAGAGTTAAAATAACAACTGTGAGTCTGAAGACTTGAAATGGTACTGAAACTGTTTGGTCCATGCTTTTGGCAGTGCTCTCTTGCAGAAGGGTGCCCTTCTCCCAGACCTGCCTCACATGCTGGTTTTGATGGAATGGACGTTGCTGGGAGAGCTCGGAACTCAAGCCACATGCACCAGCTAGAGGGACTGTCTCACACTTTGAGAGCAGACAGACTGGAAATGAGACCCTAACTGATCTTTTAATTTCAAAACAAATGTCATGAAGTTTAACCATTTCCTCCTAAATGTTTCCTATATGTATGTGGCAAAACTAGAAGTTTTAGAGCAGTGTTATTTTCTGAGGCATCCAAAACATGACCATGGAAAAACACTTTCTGATGGAAGGAGATTAAAAAAATTCCCTTTAATCTCAAATACAATGGGATATATACTTCAGATTGACTTTTGAGAGGTGAACTAAAACCTTCAAAGATAGATTTAACTCAAAATGAAATCTTTGTTGTTGTTTAGAAAGTCACGAATGGTTTAATGTAGGATTTAATACTGAGTTACTACCTTTTCATTAACTGTAATAGTTTTATTAGGAAACTAATAAAAGTATTCATGTTTGTAGTAAGTGGAAACATTACCCAGGTCTATAGAAATGTTTAGTGCCTGTAATTACCAAAAGAAAGAATTTCTTTTATAGGAAAGCATGAGAACTGACAGACACAAAGATCAAATTCTACTAAATTATATAGAGCTATATGAAGCACATATATCAGGCAGTCTCTTAAAATAGCCACCTCTTTATGTGAGTTGGGGAGATGTGAAGGATGTCTGTCCTTTATTTCAAGAGAAGGTCATTATATGAGTGGTCTTATTGAAAAATAATAACAAGAGGTTATGGTGGTATTTAAACTGACTGAAACAGCAATAATGCCATCATGCTTTGATAAGATTCTCTCCTCCATTATAGTGATATGTATTGGGGGTGTTGCACAGCTGTTACATGTGAAATAGCTTATTCTGAACTTGTCATATTTGGCTGGCAAGTATCATTCAATACTCTTTGAAGCATAAGTAATTTCCTCACTTTTTAGGTGAAAATATAATACAAATGCTCAAAGAAGAAAAGGTGTACGTATTTTTTAATTGCACAGGATTTTGAAAATTTTATTTATTTATTTACCCACATATTGTTTAATGTGTGCTGATAGCCTATTTGGTATGCTTTTAGGCAGCATTGTATAGATGCAAAGATTAACCAGTTACAAGTAGCTGCTTTCTGGACTGGTGGCATTTAAAGGTTAGTTTGCAACCAAAGAGCATGGGCAGAAAGCTGTACTGCATTAAGGTGGTATAAAGGTTACAGAATCAAGTCTTCTCTAAATAGGATGGAGCAACGGGCTGGTTCTGACTTGGACCGATGAAAAAAGGATTTTAACAGAGGAGCAAGTCTAAGAGAGTTTGCTTAGGACTGATCAGTACAGGCCCCTGTGGAAGAAAGGACACACAAGTGTTACACAGCCTTGTTCCAAATCAGATTGTGATGCCTTCCAAAGCAGCTTAGATGCCTTTACAGTATGAACACCTGGGAAGTCCACAGAGTTGTGGGGCTCAATTCAGATTTTCTCAGTCCTATTTCTGCAGGATCAGTTGGATCCTAAATGATGTGTCTGCTTGATGCTTTACTACAGATAAAAGAGCAATAACAATTGAATTGAACAGGAATCAACTGAATTATTCTGGGCTTAATATTTTTCATAAGTGTATTTTTCAGAGATTCTAATGGTTTCAGAACTACCTAGGAGAAAAGAGGCCTTTCTATTTAGTCCTGCAGTTTTTTATCAGAATCCACATGAATAATGAGGGTCCATGAATTTAAACGTAGAATTAATGTGGTTTTAAAATTCAGGTCTTGCTGATCTTTGTACCTACTGCACCTTAAGTAGTAGTTATTTGTGGGTTTGCTGTTAGTCAAGGGAGAAGCACAACTTTTATCTGTAGCCCTAGTTAACTATTATTTCCTCAGAAATTACTTTCACAAGAAAGACTGAAACAAATCAGTAAGCCTATGTACTAGATAGTATGTGTGAATTGTAAAGACCATACTGCTAACTTTTTTCCCATTTGTTACCTCCAGGGAATTCAAGCGCACTAAACAAATCCCTAATGGAAATACATTTATAGCAAATTTTATGTATTTGTTTATTATTTCTAAAAATGAATGAGAAGACTATTCCTTCAACAGTATGCAAACTAATTTTATTGATTGAAAAAAGTGTTTCTGAACTTTTATTGACTTCTCATTCATGGTTAGTTTTGTCAAAATAATTTACTGGATTGAACACTTCTTCCAGAGGTGTTGGAGCCTGATGCTTTGTGCCATGATAAAAAAGAAGTGCAAGTTGTGAGTTCAGGGCATTTCTGTTGTTGAAATTTTGAAATCTCTATTCCTGCAAATAGTTGTGGGGTGCCTGATTGCACAAAAACAATAATAAATTAAGACTTTCAGCCCTAAAGTGATTACTTAAAACAAGGGAAAAGATAAAGAATAGGTTAGGTGATATAAGGTTAATTGGTCTCCTCTGAAGAGGAGGCTCTCAGTGCTTAGTAGCTAGAAGCTGTACAACTGGAAGTACTTTAATTTAAAATCCAGTGTAAAAAATTAATCAAATACATGCAGAAGCACTTAAGAATCAATTTTTTTAATCACAGGTTTACTCTTCTGTCTATAGCACATCCATTGAATTTTTTCAGTTGCAATTGTAGAAAACTATTTAAGCATGGCCAGAATAAGGGTACCAGACTTAAAGTGGGTACCTCTTAAAAATAATATTTGCCAGGAAAGGAAAAGCCCACTTGAAGTTCTGTATGGGTCAAAGGTCCCCATGGGAAGGTCAGTTGGCATCTCTCTACGTGAGAATAGATAAAGGAAATTATTAATGAAACACAGTCTTTTGTCAGTCTTTGAATTAATTTTACTGTTTTCCTGTATATTTAAAGAAGGAGAAAATGTTACAAATGCATCTTTAGAATGTTTAAGTTTAAAACCAAGACCCCTTCCCTTCTTCTTCTTTGTTTCCAGAACACCACAGAATTCCTGCTTTGGAAGAGGCAAGCTGGTTGCTGGGTAACATCAACCAGACTGGCTACTTTAGAGTTAATTATGATATTAGAAATTGGAGGCTGCTAATTAATCAGCTAACAAGGAACCATGAGGTAAGCTCCACTTCTCATCCCTAAAATCTGCTTTCATAGATGAACCTTTACTGTTTCATCACCCTAAATGGTTCAATTTTTGTGCTTGCCCCTCACAGGTTATCTCTGTCAGTAATCGAGCAGGCTTGATTGATGATGCATTCAATCTAGCCAGGTATGTTTCCTGAAGATCATCTATCCTCATACGCATTGCTGCAGTAACTCATGCAACCATTAACTCAGCAGTTGTGTGTGTTTCAAAGTTAAGTGTGTTTTAAACACACTTTAGTTCCCCTCCCCTGCTTTTTTTTTTGTTCAGCACATAAACACGGTCTGTAGCACATTCAGTACTCTTGATCAATAATTGCCATAGGGTATTTCCGAGTCTGAAGAGATTTGATCAATTTTGCAGCAAGTTCAATTTAACACTTTGCAGATAAATAATCCCTTTCCTCCTTCTGTAATGAATGAGTGTTTTTTCTTCCATTTCTCCTGGTTGTCCCACCTGTCCTTTCTTTTACCACGGATCCTTGTTCTGTGTTTAATTTGAGATGGAAGGCACCTTCAAGCTTCATTATTTTTTTTGGCCTAACTTGTACTGTTGCATAATTTTTCCAGTATCTTTCTTTTCTTATAATCTGCTAGAACAGACTTTTTTCCCTCTGTGGTACTTTTCAAACATAATGGAAAAGCAGTTCCATTGAGCATTTCTGGAATTTATGCAATATTTTGTGTTTTATTATGAAGAGGGTCAATAATTAACACCTACAGTGCGGGTTTGGTAGTGCCTTCTTTACAAATGGAGGCAATGGATTGGTTCCCCATTTTGAAATCCAATCTGTTGTTAGTGAAAGTGTAAAATGAAAGGAAAATAGTAGAACATTTGTAACTTTTTGATTTTGAGATACCTGGGAACATAGCATTAGTATAGTGTTTTAATTGCGTAATTACAGATTTAATTGCAGAATTGCCAATAATGTGATTTTATTTGCACTGTCATGTCAAAGGTAGCACGAAAAGAATTCCTGATACTACTGTCTTTATATTTAACAACAAATTGTCACTGGAGGTGTTTGGGCTTCAGTCACAGATGCTAGAACATCACTGCAGTAAAACACAGTTGTGTGCCTTACCACTCTGTTCCTACTGCTGACATAAAGTTGTGATTAGCCCTTACTTAACAGTCGAGAGATGTAGTAGGGGTGGAGGTATCATGGGGAGAGATGTATCCATTTGCTTTTGGCACTGCCCTTAATTCTTGCTTTGTGGCATCTTCCCATTAGTAGCAGTAAAGAACTAGATATAGGTCATTACATCAGACTTCAGTAGATTTGTCTACTCTCTGACTAAAAGAATATTGCAGATTATTCAGAAAAATCTAGACTATTAGAACTACCAAATGTTTAGTGAAGTCATAATCTTCTCCAATTTTATTTGATTTTGACACCTCAGAGAAGTAGTGTGCAGTTACACAGAGCCAGTATGTCACCTTCTTTTTCCATGCACTGAATACAGTCAGATGTGGCTAGGCTTCCTTGAAAGTCTAGATCCAGAAAAAATCTGTTTCTTAAGCCAGTTTTTGTAGGTGAGTGCTTTTCTTCTGAATCAGTATCGAGCCAGTACTCTAGGATATCTTGTTCACAGAGTATAAAGGTGAAGTCTTGATTAAATACCCAACCTGCATTGTCTGGCCAATTTTTGTCTACCTAAAATCCACTCAAAAGATTAGATGAGTAATGCATTCCCCACTAATTTTTTGAAGTACTTTTCTAGGGATACTTGGGGATACTAGATCCGGCACCTTTTTCAGAGGTAACTGTACTAGAGCTTTGTGAAGTCTTTCACAAGATTTCACATTATAAAAACTTGACTTTGTTTTGGTAATGATGGTCTGCAGCAGACTGCTGCTGCATTTGATCTTCATGCGCTGTGGAAAAAAGTAGTGGAGTTATGAATGTATGTGCATAAATGGATATCACAAGAGGAAATACAGAGGATAGAGGAAATATTCTTCCAATAGGGATATGTAGCTAGATTCCTGTTTCCAGAGTCCTGTTTCCAGTGTTACATTGAGTGTGTGCTTTATAAGCCAGTCTGATTGGAGGATGGATCTGTTTGAAAACAGTAGATTTATAGGCTGTAGTTCAAGAGTAGCAGTAAGATGTGTGGACCTGGCTAAACTTGATATGTAGGGTATACTTCTTGTTGATCTTTGTTATGTTATTAATCTATCATCTTCCTATTTAAAAAAAACCCCCAACAACTATTATAGTGATGCTGAAGTTATTCTGATTGGCTGGCTGACAATATGGTAACCTTTTAGAAAAAGCTTGGTATTTTTTATTTTCTTTCCCCTTCTCCCAAAAAAAAAAAAAAAAAAAAATACCAGGAATAGGCCTAATACTTGCTATGCTCCTTTATTATGAATAGGACTAGGAAGGCATTCAGATACTCTCCTTATATGGAGGACAGGCCTTGATGTCAAAGCATCAGAACTTGTTGGAATGAGAAGGCAGCTGGAAAAGCTCTTGCCAGGACAGGCAATGGGAATTGAACCCTGATGCTGCAGTGTGGTGTAGCTTATCCTGCCGTGTCTGATGCTTTGATGTGACACAGCAGTGTTCCTATAACAAGCTCTGAGGGCTATCAGAATAACACAGACACTTTCAATTTTCTGGAGAAGTCACTGTTCAAAAGGCTACTGTCAACCTAAAAGCACCTTAGCTTTCCCTTCCTTAGCTACAAGGCACAGTGCAGAAAATTGCCCCACTTTATTTTGGAGCAGTACCATAGCTGGATGTTATCTGCCTCATGGGTGCTGTGCTGGTTCAGCCTTGTGTTGGAAGCACAGCGAGCATTTCTCCCTGCCCGTAAGACATTACGTGATGGGGAGATTAAATGTGTGCGCTTGTCTCTAACTGTGACATGGGAGAAGGGGTGTAACCTTATTGACCAGACATAGAAGTAGTAATTGGTAGTTCAGATCTGATTTCTGAGAATACTGGCTGTTTTTAACAGTAATTCAGTCCTCAGTTTTGGTCCCTAGTTGCAATGATGTGTTTACTCCTTGTCTACAATTGTAAACAAGCATGTTTTGTGAGACGGAAGAGAACTAGCTATTATTTTTAGTGCTAAAATAATGCAAAAATTAAAACATAATTTCTTATATTCATGCTGGTCCTTTTAAAAATTACTTCTAATGTAAACAGTTCTTTTTTCTGTATTGTGGAGACTGTATTTCTTCAAAATACCTTGTCCTTCTTAGAAACTACTGAAATACTTCGTAATGTGCTCTTGAACTTGATACAGATAATACCAAAAGTCTTTGACTCAATTTTTCCACTATTATAATATTGTCTGTCCTAAAGTGATTATGTCTATGTCATCATACTGCTAATTGATTTTGTTTGTAGAATGAGTGCAGCTCTTCTCTTTAGTAAAATTTAATAGTATTTAGATCTGGAGAAAAATGAAAAAAAATGCTCATATAAAATGTTTTGGAATGGGACATTAAAGGTGTGTTTGATTTTATTCCTTTGAAATGTTTATTATCCTTTTACTGTCCAGCATAGTGATTTTTTGAAAATAAGTGACATAAATGAGTTAATATTACCAAGGAATATTGTAAGCTCTAAAGCTTTTAATTTCTCTCTTTTTTTGGTCCACTTTTATGGAAATACACTCTTTCGTCTTCCTTCTTGCTTTATTTTGGTTGATATAACATCAAGGAGAGTTGAATAACAACAACAAAAGAAAGTTACAACTTGTTTGTTTTCCCGATTTTTAAGCCTTATTCTTGGCTGTAGTGCATGCACAGACCGTTAAGATCTGAAAAGCTGTAGCCTTGGCAGAACATAGCTTATGGCAACTCATGTCCCATGTTCTTGAGCAAGAACAGCACCTTGACACACTCTCTTCCCTTCTTCTTGAAGATTCTTTATCTTTTCGTTTGTATGAATTTTCAGTAGAATTAAAAAATATGTTGGTTCTAGTAAATGATACTAGTACACATTGAGTGAGAAAGCCCAGAAGCCAAGAGAAGACAAACAGAACTGTGGTTCTGTTCTAAGCTTAGAGCAGAGGGCAGATCAGGTAGCTCCAATAAGTAGTGTTGCAATAAATAACAAAAGTTGCACTGTTTTGTAAGTAACAGGGAGTAACATTGACAACTTCTCATATCTTTCTCTTTCCTTAGGATAAGGGGTCAGTTAGTGAGGAGGGATGCCTCCCAATTTACTTTAGGCATGCCAAAGGTAGACCTGGAAATCGGACATTCTCACCTTGTAGTGCACTGACAGTTAATGGAGAGAAACATGCACCTGACCTCTCAAAATCACTTAACCACATAAGATAAATGATTCACTTAATGTAAGGAGTGTTGTGTCACCTCTGGTTCTTCCTTGATGGACTCTAAATCTTCATAAAGTATTTCCCTCATTAAAATGATTGACTAGTATTATGTGAAAGAAATAGGTGTGGTTTATGTTTAATGTTAATCTGTGTTGAATCAGATGTGACTGTAAATATCTCTTTTACTGTCATCTAAAATAACTATTGTTTCCTGTTCTGTAAGCTCTGAATGAGAAAGCATGAAGTGGTGTCATTGATAATTGTTCTTAGGCTCTGAGGATGGATGACTGTGTTGGAGTGCTGTCCATTTCCATGCGCAGATTAGGGACAGATTGAGCTGTAGTCCCTCGAAATAAAGCTTTCCCCTTCTTGTAGGCTTCATAAGTATGGAGAGCTGTATCAAAAATGAGCAACAAGAAAAATTGTACCTTCAAAATTTACTGTGAACAAAGTGACTTCCATGCTGTAGATGGCCTTCATAAGTGTCCATCTCGATCACAATTTCCTACACCATACTAAAACCAGGGTTCTGGTGCAAATAGATGTATGACGAGTTACAATGATTGTTTTCCTGCTGTTAAACAATTCTTTGTGGCTTGTTTTTTTCCAAGCTGTGAGTTCTGCTGACTCTATAAAACCCAAGTCTGAGGGCAAGGAAAAAGGCAGTACCAATTTACTTTTCAATATATAAATCCAAATTATCTCCCTTGCCCAAATTTATCTTTAACAGCTGGTGCATTTGACTCCAAGATTGATTCCAGAAGTAAAATACTGAAGTAAGCTAATGCTAACTCCAGATCACTTTCTCACCAACTTGTAGACAGGAATTAATTTAAAAAGTAAGTCTTGCTTAATTAAGCATAACCTTTTGGATCTGGAAAATCATGTCTTTAGAACCCCCTATCTTATTGTTTCTTAAAAAATTTATTCCTGGCTGTGGAGTCTTGACACTGAGGCAAAAAACATTTTATCAATTCAGCTACCTGAGGCAGCACCAGCCCACATAATGATTAGCTGTTCTTATTTCTGGAAACTGAGAGTTATCCCATAACTAAGCCTATAGTTCATATACTTCCATATAAAATCCAGAATTATTGCTGCTAAATTGAAAAAATGTTTACTTGAAATGTCTAGTGAAAATACATCTGAAGCAAAACTAAACTATGGAGTTGAAATGATCTTCATTGCTGTTTTCCTTCACAGAGATTCAGATTTCCTTTCTTGTAGCATTTGAAGTCTTCCAGCAAATGTCGGCTAATTGGTTCCGTGTTCCACTTGTTTGTGTTACTTCAAGTCCTGTTGAGTGCAATGCTGGGAGAAGTCAAGGGGTTTGAGGGCCCGTGTGAGTTGGTGGGTCTGGGTAATAAGTAGGTGAAAAAGATAGAAATTCTCAGCACAATTAATGTACTTCAAAATGGTTCAAAATTTCAATAGCCACATTCAGGGTTGTTGACTTTGTTTTGCTGGGCAATTCAGAAACAGTCATATAAGATCTATTTAAATTAGTAAACTGCAGTTTTACTTTAGCCTTCATCTTTACTCCTGATTGCATTTTCTAATAGTTCAACTCAGAAGAAAACGAGATGTGTTATGCAGCTCCCTTAATTAGTGCCTCTGAGTACCAGCTAAGGGAGCGAGTATTAGATCAATACTTTGTATCACGCTTGATTAATAGTGGTATAGATTTACTGTTTTAATAAATGAGGCCTCATCTGAATTATTTCAGCAGATGCCATAGTAACTCCCGTTCACTGTCAGGCAAATTTTGGTGATGGTTCGTTTGCAATTGATTTAGATATGGTTTCCTAGTGAAGTTGTTTGGTTTCTTTTGACATAAATAGTCTCAATGGGCCAAAGTAACTGTGCCTTTTCTAGAGAAAATAGAAAGTTACAATTATTTTAAGGTAGCCACCATTCATTCCATATGCTGCACGTCAGTCCCCATGTTCACTGCATTGGTATCCGCTTTATGTGGAGATAGATAATTTCAGCTAACATTTGCATGTGTTCGTAACAAGAGCAATCGAAGCAATTCCTGCAGCTAAGCACACTAAAAGTCAATTCTGCTTTTGTAGTATGTATCACTTGTGCATCTGATCCTGTTTCATAGCTGAAGGCAGTATAGCAAATTGTACAGCACATTCCATGGAAGCGTTGGTGCTGCGAGAGTGTCTTGAAAGATAGAAATACCTGCTGAGAGTCAGGGAAGAAATTGAAGACTCTTCAGCATGTACTAAAAACCAGCCCTGTAGATCTGATTGCAAAGTGTTTATTGCAGAGGGAAAGTCTTGGTGTAGTCATATCTGAGCAAAATTAGCCTAAATTATTTCTGGTACTTCTGACTAATTGTAGCAGTAATTGTTTTATCCTGTAAACTACATTAACTCTATTCTTAGCCAAACCCAGAATAAACTGCCAGGAAGAGTTGACTCTGCTTTCAAGGGAGTGGCAGAGTTATTTTTAGCTAATGGTTGTTAAGTCATTGTCTTTTTACCTCATAGTCTTAGTCTCAGAGTTCAAGCTGTCTCTGAAGTTAGTTTGGTATGGATGTATCTTTGCTGCAGTGCAGCTGCCAGGGGCTGCTGTGTAATGAGAGAGGAAGTGAGCAGTATTTGAAATTTGTTTTGGGAGCATTGATTGAACCAGGTCTGAATTATGCTTCAAAAAATACTTGAGTTTGAGGTTGAACAAGAAGAGGAGTCCGTAAGTAGAGCTTGCTGAAGGCTTCTTTGCAACTTCAGGTACAGAAGTTGCAAAGAGAAGTTGAAACAGAGCTAAGAGCTGCAAATATGCTTTGAGGAATCTGTGTTGGTGGGGCAGGAGGAAGTCTTTGGACAACCTTGAAACTGTATCATGCTTTGGGGGCCCTATCCTCTCATAGCAAGCATATGTCCATTCCCTGGGACTTCCATCTCATTTACATCGCCCTTTTTCTGCCCCACAGCTGCCTGATTGGTCTTAGTCTCTACCTCCCTAAACTGTCCTCTCAAAACAAGCAGCTTTTTTTACTCCCTACCCCAGAACCTGATTACTTTCCTATCTATGTCATATTAGTCTTTTCAGGACTAATATGGAGAGCAAAAGATCCTTCTCTACATTGGTTAAGGTAGCAAAAACAAGCTTCTCTGAGAAGCTGAAGGTGCTGATCTAAACGCCCTGACTTTCCTAGCATCAGCAAAGGGTATATGAATAAAGGCATAAACCAACTTTTCTAGTCATAAAAGACAATACTGATGCCTTACTAACAAAAGGAAAGAAGTCTGCTATCACAGGCTACTCACTCCTTTGTCTGCTGTTTTGACCTGGCTGTACCATTGCGTCTCAGAAATGATCCTACTTTTTGAGCTTATCTGATTGCAGTTTACCAGGATTGTTGTCTAGAGGAGGTCTGGTCTTTGTCCATGTATGCTCTGTCTGCTGGAATGTTATAGTAGATTAGCTCCTTCCTATTGGACTAGAAGTGTGTTTTCCTCTACCTAGAAATCAAGCAATAAATGACAGGAAGGACCGTGTTATGAGTAAGGGCACAGGGACTGAAGAAACCTGGCATTCTGTATCTGCTCTAGCCTTCCTAGGTGATCTTAATAAAATCACTTAAATTGTTTGTGTCTTCTTCCTCTCTGCAAAATGGAGATAAGAGAATAGGTAAGAGTTTAAGAGAATTTCAGAGAATCTTTTTATTATAGATATTTTTATTGGGAATTGCCTTTAGAAAAGGAATATCCAATTCTGTAGGTATTCTGGCAAACAGAATTTGGATTGTATGTGTGTGTTCTCAAGATTGGAATTCTATGCTATCCATATGAAGTTTCTAGCTTTTAAACACATATTTCACTTGGCTGACTGATATGCAAATTGTAAGCATTAGACCAGTGTCTTGGTTTGAAAGACAGGTATCTGCTAAGGAGGGGCAGGACCTCCTTAGGAAAGGTGGAATCCAAATCCCCTCCCTCCGAATTATTATAATTTAAGAAATTAAAGGGGCTTTCAGGCAGAGTTACGGGATAGGGATAACAGTTCTTTACTAGTATTTCTAACAACGCAAACAAACAATAACAATTATAGCTACGATACCACGCAGAACCAGGGAAGCCCCCCGAGGGCTTTGTTC